>RJWK010026193.1:0-27202 GCA_004363435.1 Platanista minor
CTAAGAAGCTTCCCTGCCGTCTGTGGCTCAGGAATTAGGACAGAAACAGCCGGGAAGGCTTGTCTCTGCTCTGCGGGGTCTGGGACCTCCCCTAGAAGACTCTAAATCCAGGGGCTGGAAACGTCTGGAGTGCCGGTCACCACGTGTGTGACTGTTGGTGCTGCCTCTTGGGAACTTGGCCATCGGCCGAGACCCCCTCCACGGGACCCCTCCACGTGGCCAGGCCTCCTCCCAGCACGGTGGGCCGGCATTGCGGGAGCCACGTTTCCTCCTGTGTCCTCGCCTCGGAGGACACACGCTGTCCATCTCTAGGAAACACGAAGTCCTGGTTCCGGGTACACTCGTGCCGGAATGTGGCAAGATTCTAGGAAAGCCTGTGAACCCCCATACTGCTGTTGCCGTTGTGGAAAATGTGTCCCAGGTAGTAAATAACTGTATGATACGTCCAGTTGTGATCAAGCAGTGGAATGAGATGAGACAGAGGGAGAAGGCTCCGGTCCACCAGGTTATTTTTTCGGGGACAGAGGGGCCCGGAAGGCTCCCGAGGAGCCTCGGAGCAGAGAGCGCGCAGAGGCGAGGCTGGCGGCAGGTGGCCCTCTGGGGTCCGCGTGTTCCCGGCGAAGGGATCATGATCTCGCTCTAGTTATGGGGGCCTCATTAAACTCAGCACTTGTCTCTAGTCAGTATAGTGATCTCTGTGCATGTTTACGTGTGCTACCGTATCATTTTAAACAAGCTGACTTTTACTTAGATCTCTCAACGTTAGAATTGCTGGTAAAATAACTGGGGAAATGTTTTATTTTTTTTTAAGAATTGTTGGGAATTCCCTGGCGGTCCAGTGGCTGGGACTTGGCTCTTTCAACTGCCGGGGCCCCGGTTCAATCCCTCGTAGGGGAATTAAGATCCCAGAAGCCACACAGCGTGGTGAAAAAAAAAAAAAAAAAAAAAAAAAAGAATTGTTATATGTTCCTTATTTCTCCAGTCTTTAATTTCAATATCTTCTAGCTTGTTCCCCACATACAATTATATTCCCATATTTACAGGACTTAATTCTTTCCAAGCAGCACTATGAATCAGAAAATCATACTGTTTTTAAAAGTGGTCCAGAGAACCACCAAATACAGAGGGATGCTCGAGAAAAATGGATCCCTTTTTACGTACACCACTTTAACAGTTTAAGATAAAGTAGATTAAATATTTTAACGTTTTTTAAATAGTTTTATTCTGCATAGGATTACTTTCAGAGGTCGGCGAATGGCAGTGGGAGTTTTCCAACAGGTGGAAGAAGACACACGCATCTAATACTGGGTATTCTTTCTAGTGCTTTCAAGGCGAAGGCAATCACATAAGGCTATCTTGCTTCATGGGTAATTAAGGCATTTCACTCTGCAATTCCTTACTCTAACGAAGAAGAAATTTCTCTTTTGCTGAAATATTTCTTGCAAGGGTTTTATTTCTACTCGTTGCTCCAACTTTGGAAAATGTTCCTCTTACCTCTGGTGGTCTCCTCTAATATCTTCTTGAATTGTGAGTCACGGGAAAAGAAAGTATAAAGATTCTCTACAGATTCAAACTTTTAAAAAATGCTTAGAATCTCACAGTGCCTGAAAGCGAAACAGCCAGCACTGCAAGTGCCCAGATGCCCTATTCTTCCTCAGTTATCAGTGAGACTCTGCCCTCCTGGTGTGTTTCTTCCCACAGTGTATGGCCAATCCAGGCAGGCAGGCAGGCGGCCAAGCACCAAAAGGGGCTGTGATGGTGAAGTTAAGGATCCCAGGCAGCTGGGGGGATGGACGGTCAGGAACTCAGGCCATCTTGGCTTGAATTCCAGCTCCGTCTCTCACTGGGGCGATGGCCTGGGCCGGTTCCTCGTGCTTTCCTGCCCCGGGGCTCTCAGCCATAAGCTGGGACAGTGAGCCACCTAGGACTGTTGTCAGGGCTCCGTGAGCGCATGTGTAGGACAGAGCCTGCTCCGAATTCCTGTCTAGGGATTCAGTTCATATATGTTAAAATACGACTCTTGGGAACCCAGTTACTGGCAGTAAATTTGGAGATTATACCGGCTCACCTAACAAAGGCCCAGGGACACTGGGTTCTGACTTAAGGGATCACTTGTTAAATTGTGCTTTTCTTCTTTGTTTGTTTGTTTGTTTTTGTTTTTAAGCATATAAATCAAAGTTTCATTTTTTTATTTTCTATTGTTTTTAATTTTATTGGAGTGTAGTTAATTTACAATGTGTTAGCTTCAGGTGTACAGCACGGTGATTTTTTTAAAATTAATTCTTCTTGGAGTCCAGTTGATGTACAATGTTGTGTTAGTTTCTGCTGTACAGCAAAGTGAATCCGTGATACATATACATTTATCCCCTCTTTTTTAGATCCTTTTCCCATATAGGTCATTACAGAGTACTGAGTAGAGTTCCCTGTGCTCTACAGTAGGTCCTTGTGGATTGTCTGTTTTATATATAGTCGTGTGTATATGTCAATCCCAATCTCCCAATTTATCCTCCCCTCCCCTTTCCCCCTTGGTACCATAAGTTTGTTTTCTACGTCTGTGACTCTATTTCTGTTTTGTAAATAGGTTCATTTGCGCCATTTTTTAGATTCCACATGTAGGTGATAGCATGTGATATTCGTCTTTCTTTCAAAGGTTGTAGACAGTAACCACTAGAGGTTATTCCATTAAGTAGCATGGAAGAAATTTTTAAGCTGATTCTTCTACTCACCCAGAGTACCCCACCTGCTAATGTCCTACCCACCTGTGGGTCCGTGAGCACCAGGGAGAGTGCACACTCCCAGTGAGTGCACTTTGGGGTGGGTAAGAAGTGGGTCCCGCTTGTTGGGCTCTCCCGGCCCCTTCTGGTGGATCTCCAGCGGGGGAACCATGCTCCGTCTGCCTCTAATTCGTCCAGGGCTGGGGAGCCTGTCCGGCCACAGAGGCAAACTTAGGAATGTCTGCACTGTCGTGACCACCATCATGACAAGGTCATGGAAGGTCCCTGGTAAAATAGTGGCAAAAGTTACCGTTTAAAGGTGAAGAAAAACTTCCTAATTTTAAGACATGGATTTTCGTGTGTATGGCCTGAAAATGAAACTCTAGCAAAGACTCTGCATCTTAGACACTCTAGTTCCTACGTGGAGTTTTTTTCCCTCGGCACTGACAGCAAGATGTATAAAACGCCCACAGTTCACGGTTGTACGGCTAAAAAGGCTGACCCTTGGTGGAGGAGGGGGGAGGGGAGAGGGCAGGGGGCACAATGATCTTTTCCTCAACTCATGTTGCTCTACGCAGTTCGGTTGACAATTACTTTCTGCCACAGGGCAGCCTTGTACTGTGTACATGACGTGTTTGGTTTGAAGCATTTCACGTGGGCTAGTCTTGCCCCTTCCACTAGACAGAAAGCCCGAGAAGGCAGGAGACACACCTCCTGTGTGCTCGTGTCCCCAGAAAGCCCAGCACCTTGCACGCCCGTGGTGTGTTACCTCACGGATGCTCGTCCACCAGGTAGGAAAAGAACACCTCGAAGGGCCCACTTGGAGGTACTAATTGGTTTCCAAAGTATTTCTTTTGGATGAGGATGGTTTTATGTGATATAAACCAGTGTTTTCCAAAAGTTTGTGTTATCGAACATGAATCCAACAAGAGTCTCTGAAAGACAGAAATTTGCAGTGTTGTTTAGTCTAGCTCCGTCTTGGAGTTTTTAGATGCACATTAGCAACTTGAGGGCTCTGAGAAGCCCTGCATTTAAAAAAAGGAAAAGAACCGCCCCCCCCCGCTCCTTTAACTTATTTAACCTTGGAAGGAAGGTTATGGTGGCCCTCAAGGCGGTGCTTCTAGTACAGACACCTTCCCCAGCGTCTCCATCTAGACGTCGATCCGCAGCCTCTAATTCCTCCAGGACTCGGTGCTTGGGTTAAAATACCCTTTATCTATCACCTGAAGTTATATAACACACTTTCCATATGTGTCGTAATTAATAACCGTGTAGTTTCATCTTCTCATCTCAGCAAACCCGGTCATCTTAGAGAATGCCTGTCTTTGAAATCCACTGCATTTAGCATTTTTTTTCCTGCCTGTGTTTCTATGCATTCCTGAAATTCCTGGTTACATTTAGAAGTCTTTCCCAACTCTTTCACGCTGTAGAATAGCCGATAGAGATGATGTAATTTATAAGGTGGACCTCAAATTCATTTCTGTTCCTGTAACTGAAATCTTGTCGTGCTTGCACTTAACGTACATCTTAAATTTACCGATGGATGTGACAATAGTATAAGGAGAGGCTTGTTCCTTTCTGTTTTGAAAGTTGAGAAGTAGATATCATCACCACCATCATAGCTAATATTTACTGTTTATTCTCTGCCAACTCTATACTAATTACACTGTGCATTATCTTATTTAATTACTTTCCCCCCAATCTGATGACACAGGCACCAAGCAGCATCAGAGGGCTCAAAATGAGCCAAGCTGTTCTGGTTCTCATGTTATGTCAGTTTCTCGGGGGGAAGAGCCTGTTGAACTGATTTGATTTTTACCAATATTAGAATAAGACACAACATGTAATACCATAGAAATAAGTGTGGTTTTTTTGAGTGTTGTATATAAATAAAGTCTTTAATGTCCTTAAAGCCACACTGCCCCCCACTTGCAACCCACCCATAGAAAAACCGAAAAAAATATACCTAAAGAATAAACATCCTCTGTTCCTCATGGGTGGAAGGAACGTTCTGCGCACAGCAGCCCTGCACTCTCAGGTGACAAACAACCTTGATAGGGCGCTTTGCTGCCGCAGATCAGACTTGGCCATGGAGAAAATCTATCTGCCATCCAGAGACGATCCAAAGTCATTTATGCTTTGATCCTACTGACAATTCCATTTCTCCGTGTTAGGACCGTGCTCTCTCTAGCTGTGCCTTATCTTTCTCTCTTGTTGTACCTCTTTCTTTTCTCTGTCTCTTCTCTCCCTCACCCATCGCAAAAAAAAAAAAAGAAAGAAGAATCCATTGTGCAAATTGATTTGGAGATCAGCCTTGATAAAACACCAGTATTTAGCCCTCACTGCCTCAGCGCAGCCGTGGTATTAGCTGTTCCTGATTACCTGGATGCGCAGGCTGGAGCTGCCTTTTCAGGCTGGAGGTGTGCGGAGATTAACTGGGGGCTTTCCAACCGTTTGTCACACAAATGGCAGTGCCAGTAAACTGAGAAACGATAAATCATTTTTCTCAAGATTGAAACCTTTTATCATTTGTGTCAGTTTCATTATTCAATAAACGATTAGTAGCAGCCATTGTCATTCACTCATCCGTATTTAACCACTCAGAGCTTCTGCTGGCTGAGTGGGCACCCGGCATCTGCGCGGGAGGTGAGGACACCTTTGCTACCCAGCTCTCCCCGGGAAGGTTGCCAGACTCGCCAGTCATGGCAGCTTGTCGAAGGGAGAGAAATAAAGTGTCTGGTGTATGTCTTCAAATTTTTAAAGTTATGCTTTGACATGGTTTCTAGTCACTGGGTGGGCATTTTTCTTTGACCTCCCACCCTGCCTTTGATTTCAATTTTTTTTGCCCTCTAAGTGCCAACCGTCTTGATTAGAGAGGTGATGTTGCTCCTGCGTGCCCCTAAGTCAGGGATGGAAGCATGAGCTGGAGAGCCAAGCCTGCCGACTCTCAGGCTGCCCCTTTGGGCCTTTCTGTTGGTCATCAAACAGATGACCGCTCCCAGCCTGCGGATAAAGGACCTCTGGAGATGCCAAGGGTCTTGAGTCCAGGTGTCCTCTGTAGAGACAGAAGTGTATGTGTACTGACATTGTGACTGACAGGAAGCAAAGTCATGTTAGAATGTTGCTGAATCTGTTGTCATCCAGAAGGGAGTACATATTTTTAAAAAACTGGGGACCGCTGGGAGAGATTGGTCTCTGCCAATTTGTTGTTACCTTTTCACCCAAGTTGAGTTTATCAGAAAATATAGCTCTACCACTAGTTAAAAGTAGAAGAGCAGCATCACTGAATTTATATATCACTGGGGCCTTATTCGATGATTCTAGTAGAGTGTTACGTGACCAGCAGTGGAGAAGTGTGTGCGTGTGTGTGTGTGTGTACATAGCAACACGCATAGTGCCTCTAATGAAGGACTTATAAAATATTATAATTCCAGAAATCGTTCTGAACTGTATCTCTACAACTTTCAGAAATATCTCCGTACTATCTTAAGATTAATCGTCTGTATTTTTTCTTCTCCGTCGTACATTTTTTTGAGAGCTGTGGCTATATCTTGCACCTTCAATTCCCATAGCACCTGTGTCCAGATACTGCACACAGGATGCCATATGGTTAGTGGTTGATTATATACTGATCCCTGTTAAAATGTTTGGTTTATTGTTGAAGAAGATGTCATTTTGAGACCTTCTAAGCTGCTCCAGCTACTCCAGTGCCGTCTCCAGGATACGTAATTAAAAAACCTGTCTTCTTGATACCTGAAAAATTCTAAGTCCATTCAAATGAAAGGTTCTGGTCTTTTAATTCTAGTAGTGTCTTCTGTTGAAATTCCTCTCTCCAATCCTCCTGTGTGTGAGAGAGAGCTACTGTATGTTTCATAAACTGCTTCAAATTCTAGTTTTATGACAAAAGAGATGTGAAAAGAATATGTTCACAAATAGTGTCACCACCACCCCCTATGGTGGGGTCATCAGCTGTAGTTAGAGTTTTTTTGGTAAGAAAGCCTTTCATCTGTTTCTCTTCGTTGGAGGTTCTTGGCCTTTGAGGGTGGAACTCATTGCATCCTTCTGTACCTCTTGGATGGGGCATTTAAACATTAAGAAGAGGGAGATGGATGATGTCATAGGAGCCATGCTGAATGGCTGGACTTCATAAAATTATTGAACTTTACCAAAAGTTACGGAAAGCTATTTCATTAACACGTTTCATTCCATTTATACTATTTCTTGCCTTGAGTTCAACATGTCCTCAGAATGTTTTTTTAATGACTGTGCTTCCTAAGAATGAAATCTGTATGAGTAGGAGGGCCAGAGTGGCTGGGTTTGAAGCACACCCTCAAGACACCTGCTCTGTTTCCAGCACTTTTTTTTTTTTTTTCCCCCCCCCGCGCACGCGGGCCTCTCACCGCTGCGGCCTCTCCCGTTGCGGAGCACAGGCTCCGGACGCGCAGGCTCAGCGGCCATGGCTCACGGGCCCAGCCGCTCCACGGCATGTGGGATCTTCCCGGACCGGGGCACGAACCCGCGTCCCCTGCATCTGCAGGCGGACTCTCGACCGCTGCGCCAGCAGGGAAGCCCTTCCAGCACTTCTTTTACTTTGCTCACTGAAGAAAAAAGGAGAGTTGGGGGTCCACAGAACTAATGCAGAAGTTCATTAGAAAATCATTCAAATTACACGTTCAACCGGAGTTGCCTTCACTCATGTCCTTCATGCTGTTTGAGACTTTCTTCCCATGCATCTGTGTACATAGTAGAGTGGTCTTGAGCCCACAGACCTTCTGCCTTTCTTGGTGTGTTGTCTGCTTTACTCCTCGTGGCAGCTCTGGGATGGAGCTGATGCCAAGGGGACCTGTCACAGAGCCCCAGTCACCCCACGGCCAACCTGCGCGGCTGCCGGCTAGGGCGGCGAGAGTCCTGAGCACCAGCTTTTCCTACCCCACTCCCCACCTGTTCCTTATCGTACCTCACACCTGGCAATTCTGGGAGGAAGCAGTGTAGACGCCACACTGATCAAATTCAGTCATTAACCCCCTGAGACCAGACGCACACCCTGCAGCCAGTTCTCCTCCCTGAAGGGAGCGGTGCCTTGCTGTCCTGATGCTTTTTTCTTGGCAGTTTACATGTCCTGCCCACTCTGTAAAACATCACTGTCTCCCCCAAAGAATTAGAGAAGTTTAAATAATACGGGTTTTTTTTAACCTAAATAATGCATATATGGTACAGATTTATATGTTCCCTATCCATTCATGAAAGTGATGGTTGAAAAACCTCAAAACCATCAGGCCTTGAACTCAGTACTTCTGTGACATAGTCAGTTTAGTTTTTCTTTTTCTTGCAGTTTATTTGGGGTTTTTATATACGAAATGGGCATTGGTGAGAATAGCACCTCATATCGTGTGTCCTAGTAAAACATATGTATTTTGGACCGTATTTCCTGGATGCACTAGTGATTGGAAACTTGTTTTTCGTATGTAACTATCACTGTTCATCCCCGTTTAAAAGATGCTAATTTTGTCTCCTGACAAAAGCCTTACGGCCGTTCTGAAGTTCAGGCCTTCCCAGAATAGGTAAGTCACCACAGATGAATCTCAGGGAGCCAGCTTAGCATGAGTCTCCTCTTTAATTTTATTAAACCCTGTCACATTTATTTAAAAGACGATTTTATGTGCTGATTAGAAGCTGAGATCTAAATTCAACATGAGCACAAACACTTTTTTCTCAGTGGATCAGAGCTCATCTTTTAATTGTTAGAAGCTAACCCTGGAAGTTAGCTGGAAACTTGTTCAAACATGGTACATTTTATTAAATATACATTGTAATCCACTAAAGGGGAAAAAATAATTTAAAGGTCAGCAATTTTAAATGAAATACAAGGAGACAGCACAGTAACCCAGAGAACCAGCATTGGTATATTATTGCTTCTAAAGAATATTAGTTAGCAAACATACTCTGAAACCTGCCTTCACAATCATAAATCATATAGCACATCTTTTCACACAACTGCCAGTTGGGGTAGGCGTTCAAGTTGTTAAGAACTTCAGTGGCACATGTGACATGTAATGTTGATGCCACACTAAGATTTCAAATTGTCTTTAGCTTGTAAAAGTGTATTTAGTGAGTAGAATAAACGATACATTGTGATGAGATCGTTCTCTCCGTATATATTCCAAGTTACAAAATATTCCCTTCGTTTGGTAATATTACTCCTGGCATTTTATTCTAAGGAAACAATTAAAATAATTGGGAGGCAAAAACATATTCCTGCCCAAAGATGCTGATTATAGTATTTTTAACAGACTTCACTTTCTAGAAAAATGTAAGAGGTACAGAGAATTTGAGGAGATACACAGATATGCCACACACTCACGCACGCACGCACACACACGCGTTCAGTTTTCCCTATTTACATCTTTTATTAGTATGGTATATTTCTTATAATTAATGAACCAATATTGGTATATAAATGTTAACTAAAGTCTGTACTCTATTCAGATTTCCTTAGTTTTTACCTAATGCCTCTCTCTGTCCCATCCTGATCCCATCCTGGATGCCTCATGACACGTAATCCTCACACCTCCTTAGGCTGCCCTTGGCTGGGACGTTTTCTCAGGCTTCCCTTGTCTTTGATGACTTCGACAATTTTGAGGAGTACTGGTCAGGCATATTCTAGCATGCCTCTCTGTTGGGATCTGTCTGATATTTTTCTCAGGATCAGTCTGGAGTTATAGGTTTGGTGAAGGAAGACCACAGAGATAAAGTGCCCTTTTCATCACATCATATTGAGGGTACACACTGTCAACATGACTTGTGACTATCAGTGTTGACCTTGATCACTTAGCTTGAGGTTGATCACTTAGCTTGAGGTTCCCCATCCCCACTTCCACACTCTCCGCCTTGTGGGGAGGTCTCTCTGCACAGCCCTCAGTTGAGCAGTGGAGAGTTATGCACCACCTCCTTTAGGCGGGACACCCATGTAAACTCTTTGAAATTCTTTCTGCGTGGAAGCTTTGCCTCCTCTCCCCGTTTATTAATTTATTCGGTCATTTATATCAGCATGGACTCTTGGATATTTATTTTATACTTGAGGTTATATAATCCAATACTACTTTGTTTTTCTTCATGCTGAAATTGTTCCAGCTTCAGCCATCGGGAGCTCTTTCACTTAGCTCCCGTGCCCTTTTGTCCTTACCCCCATCAGGGTGGGTTTTGTTTACCTCTTTGTCTTAGCACTTCTTTACTTTCTAGAACTACAAGATGCTTCAGGCTCATCTTGCATTTTTCCTGTCTCAGTCCTAGAATTAGCCATTTCTCCAAAGGACCCCTGGTTCTGTTTACTGGAGAATGGTATAAGAAACCAAGAGGGCTTCCCTGGTGGCGCAGTGGTTGAGAGTCCGCCTGCTGATGCAGGGGACACGGGTTCGTGCCCCGGTCCGGGAAGATCCCACATGCCGCGGAGCGGCTGAGCCCGTGAGCCATGGCTGCTGAGCCTGCGCGTCCGGAGCCTGTGCTCTGCAACGGGAGAGGCCACAACAGTGAGAGGCCCGCATACCGGAAAAAAAAAAAAAAAAAAGAAACCAAGATCTGGGGTCTAGGTATGCTTGTTGCTACTGGGATGTCATTTCTTCTTGGTCTTCTCAGCAGACTTAGCAAAGAGAAGAAATACATGTGTGTATTCTAGCATGTAAATAACACATATATATAAATATTTCTATATGTAATTATCTGTACCTATATTAAGTGAAACAGATTATAGTATCTTTAATAGCATAAAATTGGAAATCACTAAATGTTTAATGGTAAGGAATGGCTACAACTATGATATATTTTAACTCCACAATGCAACTGTTAAAAGGGATAGTTTTGAAAACTCTGTAACACTTTACATACAAAAGTAGTACAGGTCTGTCAGAGCTATACTTATAAGTGTGATAATTACCTATGTATATGGATAAGAACTTTAAAAGGAAAATGGAAAGGGTAGTTAGATTAGTCATGGTTTATTCTTAACATTATACTGCTATGAAATTAATTTTGCTTCTACAATAATATTCAAGTAATCTAACGTGTTCTTGCTGGAAGCTGAATAAAGTTAATGTATTTAAATTATTTTTAAATAAAAGAAATGAGACATTTGTTATTTTGTTGTGTCAGCACTGCAGTACCTTTCCAGGCCCTCCCTGGATAATGACGACATTGTTTATTAATCATTCACAATAACCAGGGAGCATGCTAAGGAGTTGTGAAGTTATAGTCAAGCAGTTTTGGGGGGGAAGAAATCTGTTAGTGTTTAAAGGAATGTATTTCCATAATAGCAAGAAGAATCAAAAGTTTCGAATTCTTCTTTTGTTTTCCTACTCTGATCTTTGTACTTGATTGACTCAGTAAGTACCAAGGATCTTATGGCTTCCAGAATTTCTCAAGCCACAAATCAGAATGCTATTGAGAATTTCCGGTGAAGTCCTTCTTTAAATGCAAAATGTTAAAAATGTTTTCTAGAAGATATTTTCACCAGTCTTCTCAGATTCCGATGGCCACAGGGGGAACATGATGGACTGAATAACCCCAAAGGGTATCATTTCACTTGGTGGTTGTAGGAAGTCAACTACAAAGATGGCAGATCAAATGCAATGTCTGCCATTGTTGAAGCTGGTGGTCCAGTGATCACAGCCCCTCAATTACAGCCCTTCCAGGGAGCACGAGCAGCAGTCATTAAATCATTATGCCTTTGATTAGTTGCTCTAACTGGTCATTGCCTTTGAAATGTGATAGCGCAATTTGAAGTTTTATTAAAAAACTTTTTTCTAGAATTGCTGAGAAAGATGCTGTGTTTAAAAAAAAATTGGAAAAAGGCCTGCCATATATTCTATTGGGGGAGATTGAGAAGAAGAAAACGAAAAAGGAAGGAAAGAGGAAAGAAGAAAAGACGAATGTTTCCCATTATCACTCATTTCAGCCTCAGAAAGCCTAAGGTGGTCCCCGTGCGCCGGCCTTCCCCTCCCAGCACTGCCAGCCTCGGGCCTGCCTACCACTTCTCAAAACAGCTGGCCCTCGGAGAGGGGGCACGAGAGGGGGACAGGTCGGGAGACCCTCCACCTCTCCCAGACGCTGCCCCTGCTTGCCTGGGTGAGCACAGTTGCTCACAGATCTCACAGAAGATGATCTACACACATCATCCAGCTTGAACAAACTGATTTGATCCTCACTTTTTTTTGCTTACGGGAGAATTTGATTTACTTTTTGTTTCTATTTTGAATGCCACGTGTCCAGTCCTATACTACGGAAGGATTAGGGTATACGTTACCCTGTTCGCTAAGAAACCAGGCCTAAAAAAAAAGCAGTGTTCCTCGTGATGCCGGGGACCCACCAACAGTCACGAGTGGGCTCCGTTCTCACACCCTTATCACATCCCAAAAGAGAGCGACGCCGAGAGGCCAGGGAGCCCCGATTTCAACATCGTAATAAGCCACCCCCTGCCCCGCAAAAGCCTCCCCTTCTCAAAATGAGTAGCTACTCCCTGAAGACGTGGAAAGAAGGTTCCATCATGTACTGATGTATTTCTCATCTCCATCTGAGAATGTGCCAAATCTAAAATGGGGATATTCTACTTGAAGTCACTTTTTTATTTCCGTCCCTATTGGAGGTTGTTATACTCGTGGTGTCAAACTGAAATACCCAATTAATTTTGGGTACACTTGAACCCTTGCTCTGCAACTCAGTGTGTTTCTAGGCCAAAAGGGAAACTAACGCTCCACCTAATTGGAACTTCTGGTTTTATGGCGTATCCTGGAGTTTTTGTTTCGTTTTTATTTTCCATGTTTTCCAGGGTTAATGGTGTTTTCTGCGCGCATGTACATTAGCCCACTGTGTGGAAGCCCTCGACAGTTTTCAAATCGTAAGAGCTGTGAAGAAGCCGCCAATACAGAAATTGTATTGGCTGTTAAGAAAGCAGTTATGGGGCTTCCCTGGTGGCACAGTGGTTGGGAGTCCGCCTGCCGATGCAGGGGACACGGGTTCGTGCCCCGGTCCGGGAGAATCCCACATGCCGCGGAGCGGCTGGGCCCGTGAGCCATGGCCGCTGAGCCTGCGCGTCTGGAGCCTGTGCTCCGCAACGGGAGAGGCCACGGCAGCGAGAGGCCCGCGGACCGCAAAAAAAAAAAAAAAAAAAAAAGCAAGCAGTTACGAGTTATTGGAAATGGAATTAAAATTGTCTGATTAAGGGTCGATTCCTTATTTCGGAGTTCTGTTTGGTTTGGTGTTTTGTGTCCTATGACTTCAAATTATGAAAAGAACACTCGTCTTCCTGGAAACGGGGAAGGATGAAGTTATTTTGCTTCCTGCGCGTTTGTCCTGTTTTGCTTGGCCTCAGGTTTTGTTTACTCCTCTCAAAGGCCCTTTTAATGGACGTTTCAACATGACTGCCTCTCTGTGTGGTAGCCTCTAGGAAACGACCATTATGTCAAGCCCCTTCACAGCTAAAGTAGTGAGTTCACATAGTGGAAGAATCTTCGGGGTTGCGTCTTATGGGAAAAAAATGAAAAAAAAAAAAAAAAACCCCACTGCCTTTTTCTAAAAGAACAGAACATTTACCCAGTCTTGTTGAGCACATGAATGTTCAGATGGCCAGCACAAAAGAAATCTCCAATCTCTAACCTCACAATGAAATTGCACCGACAAAAGATCGCGGGACACCGGGCGCACTAAAGTGGAAGGGACACAAAACCACAGCAGAATCCGACCCTGCCTGCAGAGGTTCCTGGGGGACTGTCTTTATCCAGCATCCTGGTGCCACGGTCCGGCTGCAATGCTCCAAGGAGCCCATGCGGTCCCCCCTGCACAAGTGGCATTTATACTGATGGCATCTCTACAAATAAATAAATACACATCCGATGTGGACAGGGAACAGTGCTATCAAACGAGGTTATCACGTGGCTCCTCCAAGAGGTACAAGTTTACACTCCCTGGTAGGGATGGAGAGGGTTATTTGTTTCGTGCTGAGACAAGACAGTCTTAGAAATGAGTTGGCACACCCTCGTCCACCCAGACCCTTCTTCTGCCTAGGTAGAAAGGTCCGATTAGTTCCCGTAAATGATTCTGAGGGCTGCAGCGTGCATTTCGCCAGCCCTGCTCAGTTCACACTAGGGATGTAATTCATGCGCACTTGAGCATCCAACATGGCTGACAAGGCTCGGACCCACAGCTCCTGGCTGCATCATTTTGTAATCAGCGATCTGAGGAATATTTATCAGAGGGAGACCAGAGGGGGCATTAATACAAGTCTGTGGTCTCCTGATACTAGGATGGAGGAAGAGTTTAGGATAAAACCCTGCTCGTTTGAGCATGCCAACAGACTGCAGAATATTTTTATTGCACTTATAAAGAGCTAGTCAAAGGATTCTCACGTTGGAATTCTGCTGTGTGGTTAGTTCTCAGACATTCATTTGCTGTAGTTAAAATTTTGTTGTTGCTGTTTAGAGGAACAAAATGAATTTTCCTTTAAAATAAAATTTTAAATGCCTTATGATCATCACAGGAACTTGTATGAAAAGCTGTAGCTTCCAGAAATAAAGAGGTGTGTAATAATTGGGAGTCGTTAACTCTAAATGATTCCAGCTCCTCTTAGTAGAAAGCCATAATTTGCACATTTTCCCTTTCTCTCCGTTTCCTTTGAAAAGATGGTGACTGTCTGTTAGTAATTTCGAGGAGTTGAGTGTATGGTGCCATACCTCATACAGTCATCCGAGCACAAAAATCATCATTTATAACTCCCAGACACCTTAGAGAAATGTTCTGTGAATTCAGCTTTATATCAGCTTTTCTTCTTTAGATGTACGACTCAGGATGGGCGGCAGTTGGGACCTGCGTGAGCTGGGTCACAGCCACCCATCTGCCAATCTGGTAGCCCGCTACCCCAGAAAATTAATCAGTGCAGAATGTGGACCTCAGGGCTGCGCTCAGGGGCGGACAGTGTCACGTGACATCCCCCAGTGCACACACTCCTGCACTGGTCACCGTTAGTACCAAAGTCACCTCTCTTTTTCCTCCCTTGGTAATTCAGAGATCGCCTAAAAGTTCAGTTTTAGTAACACCTTCAGTGTTCATACGCAAGAGGGCTCTTTATTAATTTTAAGGGGAAGTGACAATACCACTGTTATTATAGGGCGGTAAACGTTGTGTTTTCTTATCATGCAGGGCATGAGTCTCTGTACTGTCTTCACCTACCTTTTGTGAAATTTTAATCCCAAGAAAATGTCTTCCAACCAACCTACTGACGAGTTTCACCTCCTCCTCTGTTTTTAATTCTCAACCATCAGCTGTGTGTCCTGTGTACAGCCTCTTGCTGTGATATTCATGTAGTAGTCTGGTGTTTAACCCAAGTTCACGGTTCATGTTTTGGCGCCATTATGGGGAGAATGCTACACTGTCCTGCTAAAGGCTCCCTTTCTTGGGTCTGCTGACGTTTCTGCCAACCCAGACTGGGGTTCAGAAAGTTTCATTTAATTTGCAGGCTGCAGGGAGAGGTGGCCCCATCTCACCATCTGCATTGGGGATGACAGTTAGTTTGCACTAGATCTGGGATTACGTGCTGTGGGGTTCTGTGTCCATTGAGAGGTGGTGTATGCATGTTCTCAAACACCAGACAAGATGCTGAGACATGATGCCATTTAAATGGTTATATAAGGCATCGTGGCAGCTTGCTCACAGAAGAGACTCTTGTTTATCCAGTCAGCAGAACAGCAGAATGGAAAACACTGATGGAATGCCCACAGTCTGCTGCCTTTTTGTCCAAAACCAGGGGAGATTCTTGTATTGAAGTAATAGTTTCATGAGAAATAACATGAGTGAGAAAAGCAAAGTAAGTTCATCTTTGTTTAAAAGAAAGAAACTATATTCCTGAAATATTTTTTAAAACTAAATTTTTTAATTAAAATAAAAATTATCCAGAAAATTTAGTCATTTGAGCTAGTCCACACGAAGTCCTCAAGAATCACCGTCTAGATTACCACAGTTTATTTATCCATTCACCTACTGAAGGACGTCTTGGTTGCTTCCAAGTTTGGGCAGTATTATGCAGCGCCTAAAAGAAATGAGCTATCAAGCCGTTAAAAAGACACGGAGGAAAGTTAAATGCATATGACTAAGCGAAGAAAACCAATCTGAAAAGGCTGCATACTGTATGATTCCAACCATATGACCTTCTGGAAAAGGCAAAACTAATGAAAAGATCAGTGGTTGCCAGACCACAGAAGATTTTTTTAGGGCAGTGAAACTCTTCTGTATGATACTATAATGGTGGATACATGTCACTATACATTTGTTCAAATCCATAGAAAGTATAACACCAACAGCAAACCCTCATGTAAACTGTGGACTTTGGGAAATAATGATGTGTCAGTGTAGGTTCATTTATTCTAAGAAATGTACCACTCTGGTGTGGGATGTTGATATTGGGAGAGGTTGTGTGTGGGGTGAGTAGGGGGTGGACAGCAGGTACATGGCAACTCTCAGTATCTTTCATCCAATTTTGCTGTGAACCTAAAACTTCTCTAAACAATAGAGTTTATTTAAAAAAAAAAAAAAGAATCACCGTCTATTCCAAGGGCCTGCGGTCACAGGGTGCTGCCAGCATGATGGCCATGGTGTGTGCTGGTCAGTGGAGCTAGGCATCCAGCCCGCGGCAGCAGGTTGGATAATTCCTGGGTCCGTTTGGTGCGGTGTCTTCGTTTCCTTTAGCGGTGAATCCAGGCAGCAGCATTGCACATAACCAGAGATTTTATTGATGATAATATGATTGTATTTTCCTGTTGAGAAGCTTCTAAACAAGTGGACTTAGAGCAATCAATGCCCCAGGAGACAAATGCACGTCTCAGGACCTTGGTATCAGCCAGAAAAAGTCCATTTGTTTAAGAGGAAGAAAAAGGCGTGACATTTTACACATTAAAATTGATTATTTCATCAATAGGTTAATAGAAAACCAGGCTGCAAGTTCACTTCCTGCTTATATATCCATATGGTAATGGGAGACTGGGGTATGAAAAATGCAAGGCGGAAAGCAGGCGGGAAAGAGGTTTTCTGCACCAGAGCTCCCCTCCCTTGCACAGAGGTGCCCAGCCCAGATTCTGCCTATTTATATGTAAATGCTTTAGAAAGAGGTAAGTTTTTCCACTGAGGAGTGCAGCCTCTGTGGCTACGACTTTCTGGAACTTGTGAAACATGGGCCAAGGCGCCAGAGCTCGGGCTATTGAAATAATTAAGCACACGCTTAATTCTGTGAATGTCTCAGTTATACGAGGAACCCGGTAAATATCCACTGAACATTTCCAAAGTAAACACTCGAAAACTGTGACCGGTTTCCTTTGTCTCAAATGACATTTGTAAGAGTGGGTGTACCTGAAACTCCCGTTGCCATGTGTGGTGTTACCTGGGACGATACCTTATAGATAAGATACCTTAAGGATGTAGGGGTAAGGGAAACTTCTCCACTGATGGAGAACTAATTTTAGACACATATACTGTAGAAGGGTCTCAGTCACCAACCTTACTAGGTTAGAGATGACATTTCTTTTTTTGTTTTTTTTTTAATTTATTTTATTGAAATATAGTTGACTTACAATGTTGTGTTAATTGCTGCTGTACAGCAAAGTGATTCGGTTACACATATATATACATTCTTTTTCATATTCTTTTCCATTATGGTTTATCACAGGTTATTGAATATAGTTCCCTGCGCTCTACAGTAGGACCTTGCTGTTTATCCATTCTATTTTGCATCTGCTGACCCCAAATTCCCAAGACATTTTCTATTAAATTATTTGGGTTTTCAAGCCGCAAGGTCATCGTTAGTTGTTTAGTTATAGCTTCACTTTTTCTCATTTCGAACCAGGTGACAGCAAGTTCGTGCTCTCATTAACATAAAATTTGCCTCCTGATTATACAGTACCGTTTCGGAGTTGCATTGGTTCCCTTCAGTGTTCCTATTTCTCGCATGTATCTTACATTGTCACCCCAAAGCAGTCCAATGTGCACCAGAGTGCTTGAGGTTCGCTCCAGCAGCAGAACCCCTTGTGAAGACCTGGTCCTCACCCCGGTCATGCTGTGGCCCTCGGAACTTGGCACCACCCCCGCCAGAGCCTCCACCGTACTAGTTGAGTCTTTTGGCCTTAATGCTACCAAAGGCAAGAACAGCCAATCTGTCCTAAGCCAGGAATGCTTTGGGGTGAGAGAGCTGGCCAGTGGCCAGTGCATGCCTCGTTTTTTGGTCAGCCTGTGACCGAGTGGGTCAGCCTGGCTTTCTGCGGTGAGCTTCAGACACAGCTGCGGAAATGCACACACCTGCCTCGCCAGGTGAGCGCTTCTTACCTGCATTAAACAAGTGGTTATCCAATGAAAGCCGGGTGCAAGGTTTGACGAGTTTCTCTTCCCGGCTGTGGAAGTCAGAAGAGACAGATGGTCCAATTATGCTCCTTTTTCAGGAGCATGGGTCACTGTGGCCCACGCCGTCCGTCCAGCCCTTGGATCTGTGGCTGGATCTTTAGCCACATTAGCCTGAAGACTTGCTCCGCAAAACCCTGTTTACCTCTTTGCTTTTTACAATGTGTCTCCTCTGAAGGGCTGGCCGCAGGGTTGGGAGGGCGGAGGCGAGGAGGTGAGGATGTGTCTGTGAAGTAGAGCGTCCGCGGAGGGGGGAAGGGGGCACCTCACCCCTGTTAGTCACAGCGCGCCGTGTGAGCCGCGGGCATGTCATGCCCGTGTTAAACTTGGCCCGCACTTCACTTCTGATCCCAGGGCTGCTCTGTGGGTGACTTGGTATTGGTCTTTTTCTCTCGGACGCTTTCCTCAGTGAGCTGAGGGCTTAAGGAGGCACGTGCTCTTTGGGTTCCTCCATTCAGAGCCTCCAGCCTCCTCCCCATGGGAAGGAGAATGGACCACCCTTCAACCGCAGCAAGATGGTAGTCGAGTTTTGCTAGTGTAGGTTGCTGTCCAGATCAAGCTACGTCTGGGGAGAAAACACTTCTTTTTTTTAACAGCTCTGGGCGTTGCACACCTACCATCCGTAGCATACACAGGAACGGCTAATCACTAGAGTCCCTTTTGATTTGACATGCTCCCAGTGTTTTGCCAAATCAGAGGGCTTATGGCGACCGGCCTCATAGCTCCTTCAAAAGATGCTACCAGGGCTTCCCTGGTGGCGCAGCGGTTGAGAGTCCGCCTGCCGATGCAGGGGACGCGGGTTCGTGCCCCGGTTCCGGGAAGATCCCGCGTGCCGCGGAGCGGCTGGGCCCGTGAGCCACGGCCGCTGAGCCTGCGCGTCCGGAGCCTGCGCTCCGCCACGGGAGAGGCCGCAGCGGTGAGAGGCCCGCGTACCGCAAAAAAAAAAAAAAAAAAAAAAGATGCTACCAGCCCCCAGGGGAAAGACCAGCTTTGCACTGTCTTGAGTAGCCACATGTGGAACCCAGCAGGGCGAAAGGGGTGCATGGGCTTCCTTGCCTGGGCGTTTGTTGGATTCTGTGCAAAGCTAAGGATGCTTTTTTGGCCTTCCTCTACCCTTCCTGAGTTTCTCTGCGCTTTGGGGTGGTGAGGCCCGGCCGGGAGGCTGGAGGTGACGTCACATGCTACTTGGACATTTCTTTTCTCCCCTTTTCATCTGTTTCTTTTCCTTTTTGTTTTCTCTCTTGTTCCTCCTCTCCCCTATCTGCTCTCGGGATGCAGCCAAACGCAAAGCATGGAAACTAAACCGTGTTGGTAGCCTGCGAAATATCCACAACAGCAGCACCAACACCGAAGGTAACGCTGCCCCTCGGCCCCTTCCCCCTCCACTCCGGGTCCTCCCAGCCTTCCTGCCTCCCTGCCTCTCCAGCGCAGAACTGGAAATGCGATTCGCCCAAAGCCGCATGCACCCTGATTGTGTTTGCACAGTCATTCCCGTGGTCTTTCCGTCTTTTTGTTTGTGTGTTTTATTTTCCCATTCATGTTCCTTTCAGCTTACTTAAATTTTGACCTTTCCCTTGCAGTCGTAGAGTAGGGATGTTTAAATTACTTCACAAATCTATTTCCTCCTCTTTTTTCTTTTCCTTTATACATGTGGGCACTCAATGTAATATTTCCCAAGTTATTACAGTTTTTAAAAGTGTTAGTATCAGGTGTAATGATCTGTAGCCAAACACAATAGTGTGCCGTGACATTTAAGTAACAGTCTTAATTTGTTTTGGGGAAACATTCTCCATAATGCTCTCTGCAGCTCTAATAATACAGAGGCAGCCAGGCCCGGGTCATTTGCATGGCCTGCTATTGCTTGTAAATTCAGTATATTGTTGTGCTTCTAAAGGTCGTCTGGTGCCAAAGTTCACAAATTGACTTGCGTTGCTTTTTTCACCGAAGACAGCCGTCATTGCTTTTGTATAATAGCAGATTGAATCCTCCCCCTCCCCCGCCTTCATTTGAAACAACACAATTATAAATTGCCCTTTTTTTTTATGATTACAAATGTCAAGGGTCAGAATTATTTTGATGCCAAGCAAAGGAAAACCACCCCCATCAGCCCAAGCCCTTGTAAGGGAGGCTGGCGTACAGTACGTGTGATGCAAAATAGGTCACAATCCAGTGATCTCGGGATAATAGGGGGACATTGTTTTTCACTTAAGTGCAAGCCAAATGGGTCAAGTAATCGCAAGCTCGTGCCCTAACACTAATTGACTTATTTGGGGGTGATTATAACTGTAATATTTTTCTTAATGTCACTGTTTTCTGGGCTGATGGTTTTAGCAGTTGCCAAGCAGTGGCATTAAATCTCTTGTAAATTTTAAATTGCACACTATTTCTGTAAACAAGTCCCCCTCTTCACATCCCAATCATTAATTAACCTTTGCTGATTTACATCAGCATCCTTTTTCCCTTCCTTTCACAATTACTCCTGTCTCGCCACTGAAAGCCCTGCTCTCAGCCAGAAGAAAAAAAAAATGAATCCGGAAAACAGAAGTACATTTTCACGATGGCTTGTTAAAGACCTGTTTTTAATCATAATTTTTTTTTTTTTTTTTTTTTTCGTTCCTCAAGGGGAAACGGTCATCTGTTAAGGTACCAGTGGAACTTGACCCCCTGGTATCTTCTTTCAAAGCATTCGTGCAAGAGAGACAAAGTGAGAGAGAAAAAGAACAGAATTTTAGAAACAGTCGCATGCAGTAGTATGTCTTGTTGTCTTTTAAAGGGTATTAAATATTCGCATTCACTATTTTTTAATGTAAGTGTTTCAACTTAGAGTGCATAATCATTTCTCTTCCCTGTGTCCTTATCAGATATGTTTTTCTTTTGTATGTGTGTGCATTTATCACAACAAATGTGTTTATTGACTTTCGGCCTTTAAAAAATATTTGTGAGGTCTGGTTTTACCTGTGGTTATATACAAAGCTGCGGGGGTGGGGGGCGGGGCAGGAGGAGGCAGGCAGGCAGCCCCCCCGAGACTTGCTGATGGGGGTCTTCCTGGAGACGCTGGCCGGGGCGGGGGGCGGGGGGGTGTCTCACGACAGGTGTGACAGTTTGCAGAAGTGGGAACTTCTCAGCCTTGACCAACCAGGTAACCTGCAACACTGCCCTGCCCAGCACTCCTGGGTAGGGAGGGACCATGATGCTCTCTGCTCTCTGAAATCTGTAAATACGGGTAACACTACCCCACTCAGGGTCCCTAGTCAATGGCCAGTAGCTATGCAAGGCAGTCCTGAAGATATTGGAGTAAATAATGACTAGTCTCCTTCACATGTTCTTTCATTTCTCTTCAGCATTCAGTTACATTTATGAATCTTCAATTAAGCGACATGACCATTCTTCATTTACTTTAGGTTTCTTTCAAGATTAATGTCTGTCTGCATCCAGTCTCATTTCATACAGCTTTCAGTATAATAGTACTGAATTCATATAATTATATAAAATAAATGATCAGAGTGCCTTTCTGATTTTCGGTCTTTTGCTATATGATGTCATCACATCTTCTCTGTCTATAAAATCATCCTTTATGAAAATTCATATCCTGAACATTCTAACTTTTGTCGTAACCTGAGACCTTGAGCGTTCCACTAAGTATGCCCATCCCCAAATGGACTCGTTTTTAAACTGGTCCACTTGAGTAATCTGTTCAGAGGTACCCACAAAATATCGTTGACACCAGAGTTTCTTATAGAGGGAGTTAGAACTTGAGGAGGAGAGGGGAGGGTGCCCGCTGTGCGCCAGGCCCTGTCCGAGAAGCGTGTCTACGCCCCTCGGTCCAGATCTAGAGAGAAGAGCCCAGACGTTACGGGACTCACCTGAGGATTCAGGCTGGTGAACGACAGGTAGGACCAAGAAATGAACCTGATGGTCTTGCTCCAAAGCCCTTTTATTCTTACATTCAGTGTTCTGGCCCCTGTGCTACATTATCTCATTGAATCTTCACTGCCAGGTAGGTGCTTCGTTACAGATGAGAAGTTGGAGTTTCGACAAGTCAAGTGATATTCTGCAGGACGAGGAGCTGGCATCTTCTGGAGACAGGGCATACGCCCAGATCTCTCAGCTCCAGGACCTACTCCTGGGTGCTCATGGAAATGAAATGGTCAAAGATGGATGTCAGGAGTGATAGAAACAAATTAAACTGAACTAATTAGGGAAGCACATAGGATTAGAAAACAAACAAAAATGTGTTCTCTTCCACTTTTTTTTTTGTCCATTAGGGCTAATTATCTCTGCTTTGTTTTTTTTGTTGTTTGGGGGTTTCTTTGCGGTACGCGGGCCTCTCACTGTCGTGGCCTCTCCCGTTGCGGAGCACAGGCTCCGGACACGCAGGCTCAGCGGCCGTGGCTCACGGGCCCAGCCTCTCCGCGGCACGTGGGATCTTCCCGGACCGGGACACGAACCCGCGTCCCCCTGCATCGGCAGGCGGACTCTCAACCACTGCGCCACCGGGGAAGCCCCAGGGCTAATTATCTCTGAAACCAAGCTGGAAACCTCATTTGTATGTATTGTATTGCCCTAATTTTAAAATCTGTGTTACTTTGTAACAATTCAGCTCTTTCCCAGGGTTGGTGAAATTGAAATTTAAGTTCCTTCCACAAGAATGCAACTTTAAAAAGCTTTTCCATCTCGGAAGGCTGCAGGCTGCGATGGAAAGTTTATGCTGTGATTCTCCAATTCATAGCTGCCTCCTAAGCCACGAGGAAAATGTATATCAAATCGGGTGGATGAGGCTGGACTTGGGAATGTTCGACTCCACTGGGAACATTTTTCTAAGACGCGAGCAGAAGGTGGACGTTGTGTAGAAGGACGCATGGCAGGGCGGCTGGCTGGTGGTCCGTGAGCAGCGTCGCCCGGGAGGGATCACACAGACTCCGTGCGGCTGTCCTCAGGCCTCTCCTTCCCTGCACCGCTGGGGACAGGGCGGACCATCACCCACTGTGAGGTGGGCCAACAGTGGACTCTTCCGGGGTGCTCCAGCTCTCCTTGGTTCCTGCAGAAGAAGGCATGTGATGAAGCGTAAATGGGTAGAGAAGAGATGTACTGGCGAATGAGGGGCATTTCCTGGGGTGTCAGGCCCACTCACGTTGTGTGCATCCAACAGGCCGCGTCACCCAAGCACCAGCCGGGTTCACTATAGCCCAGAGTCCCGACTCAGCCCTGCTCATAGAGTCCACGTCCCTGGATCTGGAACTTGCCCCAGAGACAGGCCTGTGAAGCCTGTTTGGGGTCCCCTGCCACAGCGTGGTGGCCCAGATGGATGAACTCAGAGGTGCCGGACACAGTGTTTCCAAATAGGCCACACCGTGGAGAAACCCGAGTCTCCTTTTGGAGAACACTCGTGGTGGGCATGGTTTGTCCCTCGGGCCCAGGTCAGGGCTGGCACCCCCTTCCTCCACCAGATGGCCAAGACCATCCCTTCTGTATGAGCAAATGAGAGCAGGCCTTTCCCATGGCCGGCCTAGCTCCGTGATGCTCTCTCCACCCCCCGGTGTCCACAGTCACAGATCTGAGACGTCCACCTCATTCCAGTCCAGTTAGATTACAGATGGTGCGCACAATGTCCCTCCTGAGCCGGTGACGAGCCTGCCCAGGTCTTGGGTTCCTGCCACAGTGTGGGTACCCAGTGCTGGGCCCCGGGCACATGGAGGGGACGGGCTGGCAGTCAGCCCAGGGGGGTCAGGCAGAGATCCTGATGCAGAGTGAGGGAGCAGCTCCAGCGAGGCCCTGGGTGCCCTGCGGGTTTAGTGGAGTCCGAGACTACGTTGGATTCAGGGGTCTCGGAGTCGTGACGGGCTGCAGGGCTGAGTACTCAGACCTCCTGGCATCCTGTCGTGTGGCTCCCCAGTAACCCCTAAGGGAGGTTGTGTCCTTGATCTTTTACAAAAGGAGAAACCAAGGCACAGAGGGGGCAGTCAGGAGCCCCGGGAAGGCACACTGGCACGTGGAGACCGTGGCATGTGGGCTAGGTGTTCGGGTCAGAGCTGCAGCTGAAGCCCGGGTGAGGGCTCGGCAATGAACGTGGAGCACACATCCCCGTCGGGACCGTGACGCCCAGCAGACGGCTGTCACCGCAGTGGAGGTTTTAAAAAGGCCTGAGCTGGGGTGACGAGTCATGCTGTCCTTCTGAAGGACTCTGCAGTGTCCGAATGCAGTGCCCACCCCAGACCCCAGCAGCTTTCCCCAAGCCCCGTGTGCCTGCAAGCCTGTGCGGGGCCACCGTCTGAGGCCGCCTTCCACGCTTGGGCTGGGCTCTTTTCCACCCCAAGTCATTCACGTACTTGCAGTCAAACCCTGGTTCCTGATCAGAAGCCGTGCAACCTTGGGTTTGTGAGCGGCGGTGTGCACAGTGGTTTCAAGCCCAGACTCTTGAGCAGATGGTACTGGTCTGGTTCTCACGTCCCCACTTCTTAGCTCTAACCTTGGGGTCATGCCTATGCCCGCTCTCTCCCTCAGTCTCCCCATCTGTAAACTGGGGGCAGTCAGTGAGGTCATCTATCCAGAGGCAGGTAACACGGTGCCCACAGTCACCACTACCACTGCTCCTAGTGTCAGGAGTGCCAGAGAGTCTCAGTGGCAAAGAAAATTGAGACGCTTGAGCATCACTGACATAGTGAGGAGCGGAGATTTGGCAGGAAACGTTGCCCCTGAAAATGTAAGACAGGATTTAAAAATCAAACTTCTTTTTTCCCAGACTTTTTTCACTACCCTTCCCAGCTGCATTTATTCTCCTCCTCCAAAGAACCGTCCGATGTAGAAATTGGGTTTTTGAGTCCAGTATGCCTGTATCCGATCCCAGCTCTGCCCCTTCCGAGCCGTGTGAATTACTTGGGTTGCTGGGTCTCTCCTCCCCTGCTTAGTTTTCTTTCTCCAGAACGGAGACCATAAAACCTACCTCGAGTGACACTTGAAGAAGAAATTGAGAGAGGCGGACGAAGCCCTTACCAGGGAGCTGGGCACACGGCGAGGGTGACCGTGGTGGTTGCTGTGAAACTGTCACAAATGCTTAACGTCGTGGAGAACCATCTCCAAGAACGCATGGAGCCACACAGGTTTTAGGCCTGTGGAATGTGTCCATGCAGGCAGGGCAGCATCGGCCAAGGCCAGCACTCGTCAACCATGAATGGCACAGGCTAAGATCTCCCGCAGATAAATTCAGATTTAGCAAAGCCTTCGAGCGCTAGCTCCAGGAGTAACTTTCTGGGGAGAGATGCAAGATTGCTGATATTTCCAGCCCTCACCTTTTAAAAGAATGACAAGATTGACAATCATCCACGCGCTGAGCCTCAACCAAGAGGGAAGAGCTGGGCGGGGTGGGGGTGGGGGTGGGGGGGAGGTGGAGGCAGTGTGGAAGGTTCTGGAGCCTCTGGCAGTCCAAGTCTCCCCATTCCCACCCCAGGCTCTGAGCAGAGGAAGGGCCCTGGGCCCCATGTCCCTGTGATTAGGAGAGCAGGGGACCTCTGAAAAGTGATGAATGTAAGTTAGAATGAGTATCAAATGGTAAAGCATATAGAGCAACCAGGTAAATTACAACAGGGGCCTCCAGTTTTTCTCTTTCTAAACCGAAAGCTTGGGCCTTGAGCTTTCCCGGGGTGCCTGAGCCTGAGCAGGTGCCAGCAAACATGTTAACACCTCCGTCTTCTGCCTCCTGAGAGGTTTTCAGTTTGGGATCCAGTCATTTATTTTTTTCACTTTGGACACTCCTTAATGTAAGGGAACACGTGGCCCCCTATGGTTCTGGAAGCAGCAGCTTCGTGCTGCCTGGTTCTCCGGCTGCCCTCCCACCTCTGTCTAATGTGTTTGGAAAATGAAAACTTCCTTTGTGTTTCGTGAGGATCTTCCTGTGATAACATTTAGCAGTAAACAGTCCTAACTCCGTGACCTTCTGGGGTCTTGCTTCTTCACAAAATTAATTCTACTCTCGTCCTAAATTAAACGACAGTACAACACCTCCGTTGGACTCTGGGCTAAACAAAGGTATTCACCAAGGTGAGAGCTTGCAAAAATATTTACCCAAGGACCATGACCTGTGTGGGTTTATAAAGACCAAAAAATAATGATTTCTTTTTGTTAACAATGAACAACTCAAGTGGAAGAGGGCATTTTTTTTTAACTTATTATTTTTTGCCATAGGTCTTGGTTCTGCACGGTCCTGGAGCAAATCCTTCACATTAATCTTTTCTTACAAAAATGGGAGGAAAAATCGAAAGTGAATTAAAGCTGACTTTCAACATTGTGGTGGGTTTGGGGCTGAAATCTTAAGCGTGTGTCGTTTTCATCATAATTGGGCAAAATATCTAAACCACATGCTTATTTAATATATGCTTTGAAAGCAGAAGTATTGAAGTATTTTACAAATTGTAGGACTCTTCAGAATTAGCATAAAAGCCTAGGGCTCTGTTTGACCAAGCCTGGCATAATCTGGAAGGGTGTAGATAGTGGGGGACCTGGGGAGGGGACAGAATAGCAAACACATTCCATCTCGGCTTCCAACTTAGATGAATTGATAGTGGCTGCCTGGAGAACTGGGCTAGGAAGGATTCTGAGACTCCATCAGGCTCTCTGGGGTCAGTGATGCGGGTCTTCCCTGGCAAAAGAAAGGGAGGGACAGCATGCCTTTGTCATCCCAGTCCATGCTGGCGCCTCCTTGGACCACAGAGCTGAGACCACAGGTTGAAATGGGCAGCTCAGCCCCATTTAGTAGATGGCAGAGTGGGAAGGGCCCCAGCAATGGGAGCCCAAGACCCCAAGGACACGAAGAAAAGAGAATGTGGAGATTCAGGCAGAAACAGGGAGAAACCCATTGCAAATACTCGTTAATGAGGAAAAGCCCCTTGACCAGTGGTTTGAGTTGCTGTTAACATCATCATCAGGGTGCTGTGCTGTGCCCTAAAACAAAAGTCCCAATTCTGTGACAACAGAAGTCACCGGTGGAGAGGACAGCGATTTCCCTGCGAGCCTTGGCTACTTGATGGTCAGATCATTTTTAGATTTTTTTTTTTTTTTTTTTTTTTTTTTTT
>RJWK010026194.1:0-27201 GCA_004363435.1 Platanista minor
AAAAAAAAAAAAAAAAAAAAGAGAACCACCTGCAATTGCTGCATTCACTTCAAAACCCTGCCCCCGCCCCATTCTTCCTTTGAGAACTCTGTAAAGCCACATTTCACAGATTAGGACTTTCATAAAGAAGTCCTACTAATTAGCTTGGCTCCCCAAGCCTGGGACCTCTAGCCAAAAAGGAATGAAAAGGTACGTGAGATGTCTTTGAAAATTTTGAAGATCTTTCAGGCATTCTTCTTGGCACTACTATTAACAACCCTCCCCACTTGGTCCCCAACAAGGGTTTGAGACAGAAAGAGACAGAGTTGGGTTCGGAAGCAAAGGAAAGCTTGATTCCCTGATCAAAGAAGGGAGAGGTGCAAGCTCTAGAGCACACACTCTCCCCAAGAGCTTGGGGCTGCTTTATAGGGTCTTGGCAGCAGGGAGGGGTGGAGTTCTTCTGGGTCACGCACAGCTGTGCTGCTCACAGGGCTCCCGACAGAAGTGCCAGGTGCAGCACCTCTGCACACAGATGGCCAAGCTGGGATGTGGGGCACAGTGGTTCTGCACTGGGAACTCTAATCCAACATGTTAGGTGCAAGGCCTCTGCACATAGCAAGTGAAACTAGACTATAGGCAAGGGAAACTAAACTAAGCACAAAAGAAGAGGTTAGATCTTATCACCTAGATTCCATCTTATTCTCCACCCCCCCCCTCCCCAGATGGGAGTGGGCTTTGTGAGTGACGCTACTCATGCCCTTTGCCTACACAACACTATGAAGCCAACATTGGTTGTCCCGATTGAGATTAACTGAAGAGAATATGGTCAGTATGGTGTGTCTTTGAAATAGGTTTGTAGAGAGCATTTTGTCTGTAGCACTCAAATTTTTTTCTTGCTAAATTTACGCTTATGGCAAAGCACTTGCAATTGTGTGTGTGGGCGTGTGTGTGTGTGAGAGAGAGAGCCTTCTCAGCCAGATGCGCTGTCACATAGCACTCCTCCAGGGACCTAGGGAAGCCTTGCACACTCTTTATGAGAATATACTTCAAATATATGCTTTTATAGGACCTAAACCTCTAAACCAGTATCTTTCAGTGCTTAACTCATATATGCCTGAAAAAGGACTGTAACATTCCACACAAGAAAGACATCCTTATTTGGATCTAGTCTGTATATCAAGATTTTGTTAGTGAGACCTTTTTTTTCAAAAAGAGTGTTTAAACTTCTAATTTAAAAAAATCTTTGACAAACAATGGCACATCTTAAATTTCATCTCCTATTGTTTAAAGATTGTATTTTGGCAATAAAAATTTGAAAAATTTGATAAAGATGGATTGGATAAAGATTATCTCTGATAGTTATCAGGATTTCTTTGTGTATTAGATAAATAACTATTAGTGATAAAGGTCTAACAATATCTCATCTACAATTCTTAAACTCCAAAACCTTAAACTTTTTGGAACTTATTTGGCAGCAAAACCTGACCCAAACCAACACGAGGCTACTATATATCTTTATTTCTTCCACTTCTTGTGAATATTCATATGTTTCCCTGCAGAAATATCAATGTGTTGACTATAGAGTGCTGCCCCATACCCTGTTGGGGATGTTACGTAAGTTAATGTGCCACATTATGTTTCTAAACTCTAGATAATTTTTAAATTCCAAAACATATCTGATCCAAGGTTTTAGATAAGGGATTTTGAACCTGTCTATAAAATCGAACTGTAGCTCATGCCATTACATTTTTCTTTAGGATTCGATCTCTCTGTTTGTTCTTATAGGAAGAAACCATCTATGCATAGTATTTACACAAAATTCGCACCTGGTTGCAATGAGAATGGTGTCTATTCCCTGGAAAAAGTTTTTTTTTCTTACCAGTTTTCCCCATCTTTGTAACTATTAGGTCTGTAACATTCTCAATTAAGTTCACCACATTTTGCTTGTCTACTGTCCAGGCACTGTGCTAGGAGTCCTGAGGGATGCAGACATGAGCAGGATACTTTCAACCACTTAGAGCAACCTGATTGGGGGTGTAGACATGTAAATACCACTCATCTGTAATGACACGCTGAATGTCATAAAAGGCAGAGTAACAAACAATGCTGAGGGATCAAAGAGGAAGAGTAATTATGTCAAGGGAGGCTTCACAGAGGAGGTGTCACTTGAACTTATGCATTTGTGCCTTTTCCAGGATGTTGAAATTTTCACATGTGAAGAAGTAAGGGATGCTATTCCAAAGATTTTCACTGGTCAGAGAAGCCCTGACCTTTACCATTTTTTTAAAGGATGCTAGTATATAATGACAGAGAAAGAAAGAAAATAAGAAATTTCAAAGCAAGGTTACAAAAATTGAGGTATATTTTAATGTTTACTTTGAATGCTTTCTGCATAGAAAATGCAACATAAAATTGTAGTCGTGGGATAATTATTAGGTTGCAAAACATGTTTATGTCTAGGTTTATAGGAGCAGTCTGGTTTAAAATGGTGTATGAACACCATCTTAGAATCTCATCAGTTATCCCTGTAATAACACACTGGTTTAAAAAGGTGTATGAACACCATCTTAGAATCTCATCAGTTATCCCTGTGACTGTAGGAGCAGTCTGGTTTAAAAAGGTGTATGAACACCATCTTAGAATCTCATCAGTTATCTCTGTGACTGTATGCGTTGACTTATTTAGAGAAGAGAGAAATGTCTAAATGTACAGGCCCACATGAAAGTAAGACTGGTATGAAGTAAGAGCTTCTGAGTCTCCATCAGTAGATTTGCCCACCCCCTCTACCTTGTTAACCCTACAATTGTTTGGAGGAATCCAGAAAAAGGGAAACAACACAGTGTCAAGAGAAAGAAGCTTAGATTTAATTTTGTACATGTATCATTCAGGACATGTTGGATTATGCTGCAGTAACAAGCAACCCCCAAATGTCAATGAATTGACACAACATTTATTTTCTGCTCACATCACATGTCCACTGAGGGTCAGCAGGAAGTCTCTGCTCCTTGTAATTACTCGACATCCTGGCTGATGGAGGCTGCTTCTTAAAGAGTCTGCCCTTTGACTCTTCCACTCACATTGATAGACCAAAGCAATTCACATGACCACACCTAGTTTCACAGGGGGTGGGAAAGAACAACCCTTTTCTGGAAGATCAAGAGCTAGAATTATCAGGTCAAGAGTATTAATGGCAACTTTAGCAGGGAACAGGGAGTCATATAAGACTCTTTAAAAAAAAAAAAAAGAAAAGAAAAAGAAAGCCAGGCACATATGGTTGAGCTAATAGATAAAGTAAAGGAGCGCATAGATTATCTGAAATTGGGTGCCTGGGGAAAGAGAGCTGGGAGACACATTGGACTAGCAGAGAAAGAGAAGTGTAGGGTTCTCTTAGCAGTCCCTGACTAAAGTGTGCATTCACATTAAGCAAGATACTTATTCTGGCTTCGCTTCAGTACCTCCAAGGGGAAAAGAGACACAGAGATGGTAATGTATACAGCCTTCCTGTTAGTCTGAGGGTTAATGAAAGTTGGGGGATGAGGCACTTAACTCCCTGTTTTCTATTCAGTTCTGGGGAGAGCTGCCTCTTAAACAAAACGAGCCTTTTGCTTTGAGTTCACAGTACATTTCTACAGTGACAAATTTTGCCAACCTTGCCAAAATTTGAGCTAAACCTGAATAATAAGTTGACTATTTATTTTATGAACTGGATGTGCATCCTGCCAGGTTTTCCAAGTGGTTATGACAACAGAATCCCTCATCTATAATATCCATCTACAGCCCTCATGGATAGCTCCCTTGTTTGCTCTGAAGATAATATATTGATTGAGCCTCTTTTGATGGCATTCTTTCCATGCTTCTCACATGAGGAAGAATTACTGCTGTTTTCCTCAGGGGACCTAAAACGACTGCATTTTTACACACATTATTTACTGTATACATTCTAATATCAAAATGGTCAATTCATTTATAATCTTTTTAACATGCCTTAGAGAATCAAAGGTCTGTTCTTATGTTTGTATGGGGAGGTTTTTTTTTTTTTTTTGCATATAAGTTTTACTTTACAACTCATTAATTGATCTTGCGCCCATGAATGGGTAGCATTAATTATGCACAATTAGCATATGATAATGTATGACACACAATTTCAAGTGAATATTAGACAGCATAATTATACTGAATATTATTGTGTTCAGCTATGCAGGTTCACAAAATATGATGGATGGTGTGTTCGTCTCTATTGAATCCATTTACCTGACCTAGAGTGATGATTTAAAAATGAACACAGTTGGAAATAAATGCACATAGGTTGAATACTATTATGTACTAAGGAATATTTCCAAGTAGTAAAAGCTGGAGGTCAGTTGGCCAGTTCTTTTGCTTTTAGCTAGAAGATTATTTTAGATGCATATCTAAAATATGTTTTAGAGCTAGAGCTCAGCTTTGAAATCCTTCAGAATTCAAAGGCTGTTTTATGTAGTGTTCTGACAGGCAAAACGATTCCTTTTTAATCATAATTCACCTCTGCTCTGCAGGATTATTATGAAGAACACAAATATCTATGCATAGAAACAAACAACTATTTTTTGGCATATGCCGAACTGAAGGTGCTTAAGAATATGGGAAACCCTACTACATTGTACCGTTGGTCTAAAAGCACCAGATGAAATCAAGCAAGAGAGAAAGAACGCTTGGGTAAATCCTCTCACCTGCCTGAATTATTAACAAGAGTTTACCTGTCGGGCTTCCCTGGTGGTGTAGTGGTTGAGAGTCCGCCTGCCGATGCAGGGAACACGGGTTTGTGCCCCGGTCCGGGAAGATCCCACATGCCGCGGAGCGGCTGGGCCCGTGAGCCATGGCCGCTGAGCCTGCGCGTCTGGAGCCTGTGCCCCGCAAGGGGAGAAGCCATAGCAGCGAGAGGCCCGCGTACCGCAAAAAAAAAAAAAAAAAGTTTACCTGTCTTTTAAAATGTTATTTCATTAGAGCTTTTGAGTTTTCTATTCAAGTAAAATAAAATCAATGAATAGGCTATGATTGAACTTTGACTTTCTAGTTAAGAATTCACTATTTGAAAAGTCTGTTAGCCTCACAAAAATGAGAGTTCCTCTAAAAAGAACCACAAAAACCCACAGTAAAGATAACTTTATGTTTCCCATTGTGAGCATAGAAAATTACTCTGTTCTGAGTTGTCACACAAACCAATTTTTGTACCTGGACTTGATCCATTTATTAGGCTAACTGAGAAAGGCTCATTCTGCTCTCCTGCCCCCTCCTTTCCTCTGTGTCCTCACATTAACTTTGAGGAACCCATCTTGAGAGCTCTCAGCTGATTGCCATTTTAAGAACCTAGTTCAGCCATTATTAGTCCCCAGTTTGTGTGGAATTCTCTCAGGCATTTGAAAGATTCCAAGATCTTAAACAAGCACTTTTCAAATTTTTCCACTGTACTATCCATCAAGGCAAAAGAAAGTCAACTTATCTTTGGGGGCCTGAGGCCCTACAACAAAATGGGAAATGTCTTTGAAGTGTTTCTTTTGCCATAAAGTTCTGTATACTTGTATTCCTCTAGATAACACAACTGACTTTTTAAAATAAAAGATATTAATATTCTAAATTATTTATCATTGAATAAAATGGATGGTCCAGGAAGACACACTGTGCCTATGGCTTTGAACATTCCCTAATACACTGTTAAGTGTTCACTGAGGTACCAGAACTTCAGAATGGAGGCCTAATCTGTTTTACGGAAAATCTTTTGATGAAGTGAGCTAAACTAATTATTAAATGTTTGCAATTACAAACAGTGTATCAAAGCAAGTGTCCATCAGTAGAGAACTGGATAAATTCACTAAACTACATCCAAACAGTATAATACTGTGCAACAGTTTAAAAGCATAAACAGTTTAAAAGGATTGTATTTTCATAAAAAGATGCCCATTATATTTTATATATAATATATATATGGAAAAAGTCACAGAATAGTCATAGTGCGATCCCATTAATATACTGGTGCAAAACATTTGAAAAACTTTGAACCAGGGTCTGAGGAAATTTCACTTTGCACAAGAATGTATTGTTTAACTTTTTTGCAGCCAGTATGGACTACTGCAGTCTAAAACAACTTATATAATCCTATTTTGAAAACAAGAAAAAGAAGCTTTGCATAGGTCACGCCTGTGGTAAACCTAACCAGGTAGAAACAATCCCTGCTTATTCAGCTTTTTTCCTGGATATCTGTAAAATCTTTACACTAGAAGGAAAGATAGATTCTAGTCTTCTGCACAAATTAGGAATTCTTTCTGTAGTATTCCTGATGAATGGTTATACAGACTTCTTTTGAATAATTTCATTTGATGCTTTGGCACAATTTGTGGTAGAACACTTAGGACATATGGGAGAGGATTTAAAAAGAAAACAAAAATATCCCATATTCTGATAACTGAGAAACAACCTAGAGGTTCTTTCTCAAGTTGAGCTGAATCTGGGCTCTTTTGTGCAATGGCCCTGGTTCTTTTTTCTAAAGATGCATTTCTAAGAATTCATCTGCTCCCTTTTCTAGGTGACAGCCTCTGAACCAAGTGAAGGCAGCTTTTATGTTTCTCCTTAGACTTCCCTAGATTAAGCAGAACTTTTAACTTAAAATATCCCTCAAAGCACATAGTTTCCTTTGGAGGTTAAGAAGCTTGACATTACCCATCTTAAAACCTGCCTCCAAATGATTACAATCTTGATATTGTAAAGCTTCCTATGCCCTGTGTATTAGTCTGTATAACATATTTATACTTTATTACAAATTAATATTTTAAATTACTTATCATCAAGTAAAATGGGTGGTTCAGAAAGCCACACTGTGCTTTAGCTTTGAACATTCCCTAACATACTACCAAATGCCATCCTAAATGGTATGTTTTCAGAAGCAGTTGTCACAGTATTGCTATTATGTTGTCATTAAAACAAAGTTCTTCAAGTACAAATGTCATTCTCTTAACCATCCAGTCCTTTGATAAACATTTTTCTCTATTCTATACAAGGCACCAGGATAGATACCATGGGAACCTAACAATCTCAGTTCCTGTCTTCCCAGAATTTACTATCAAGGGAGGGATTCAGACAAGTAAACAGGCAGTTACAAGGCAGTGTGTGTAACACTATGATGGGCCACAGGATCTCACAGGGGTCACGTAACAGGTCAGAGGAGGCTTCCTGGAGGAAGTGATACCTAAGTTCAGGTCTGAAGGAACAGTGAGAATTAGCCAGGGCATGGGGGAGGGCAGGGGAGGTGTGTTCCAGGGTGGTCTAGGCACAGAACACATAAGCACAGTCCCAGGGGCAAAAGAAAGCACATCATATTCAAGGATGGAAAGAAGTTCAGTATGACTGAGAATGGAATTAGAGGTTGGGGTGGTAAGGTCTGCTGTTTGAGAACGTAACTGAGGCCAGATCATGAAGGACCTTGAAACACTTGGTAATAAGTGTAGACTTTGTTCTAAAGGTCAGGAGAATCTGCTAAACAATTTTAAGCCAGGGAACAGATTAGAGGTGGTCCACCACCAGACTGTAGGTAAGGAGGCCAGCCTTAGGCATTGATTTATTTTGACTTTCTGAACTTCACTTTTTCATCTTTAAAATGAGGACAATAGCACATATCTCAAGGATTGTTATGAGATTTAAATGAGATATCAGAAAAAAATGAAGCTAGATCAGTGTCTGGCTTATATTAGGAGCCCAGTAATATCTCCTGACACCTCATAAGTCTATGGTGTTATATTTTTATTGGTATCATTTATTTTACATGTTGATAGTTGAATTGATATTGAATTACTGAATGATTCTTTAACTGTAGCAAGGCCATACTGCCATTCAATGAATGACCATGACTATAAGCCAAGGGGCAATCAATGTTCTTGTACAAGTTAATAGAATTGTGAGCCACCATTAATGTTATTGAACCAGGTTCCTTTTGCCCTACACGCAGCTAGCCAAAACGCTGAGATGCTGAGGTGTATTCATAAGGCAACCAAGTCAGGAGACGGTAAGCCTCAGATCTGCCTCCCTGAAGACAAGGGGCTTGGGTTATTTATGGAATACATAATAAAGAAGCAGAATAAAGGTTTGGGGCGGGGAGGAAGTGGGGAGCACGGGGAAAAGTGATTGGAAAAAGGTGAGGCAATTGTTGTAGCTCTGTGCAGGTGTAACTGAGCTACAGGCCTCTGCACCTGCTTAGCATGATCTAAGCGTGGAGTTTTTGGCCCTCTGACATCAAAAGGTTATCAAGGGGACACTCGCGCATGCCCAGCTGGAGGGTTGGTGGTCCTATCCAGTCTTAACCAGCTCAGCTCAAACTAAACATAGCTGACTCGTAAGTACCTGGAAAACAACTCGAGCAAACATCTTATTGTTTAGGCTCCATGCCACTTGGAGGGCATGCAGGCCTTTTGTAGCAAAAATCAAAACGACCTTGATTAGTGAAGGCAGGTTACAGGTGAAATGGATTTAACTAATGATTACCCACATTTTGACTAACTTTTAGGACTATTGGAAGCAGCAACACTGGCTGTTTTTTCTTAGTCCTTTGTCCTTTTAACTAAGCAAATGTGTTACTTTCTCAAATTTAATATTTTCTTTCGAGTTTATATATTGTGTTTTTAAGACTGCTCAATTGTTGCTAATGTACCAAACCATATCCATGGTGGAATGGAGAAAAAGGTGGGGGGGAGGGGAGGAAAGGTGGAAAGGGTGGGCAACCACAACTGAAGAATGACACTTTGTTTTCCTTTATGCAATGTAACATAAATCTTTCCTTTAGGCTATGGAAAACCGTATGCCAATCAAAAATTTAAAATTACACAAAACAGTAACCTACTGATAGTTGAAATCTTATTAGCAATATGCATCTTTGAAGCGTACATTTTATCAATAGATGAAATCATCTTTGGGAATGTGATTTTCCCCAGACCTATACAAGTAGATTTATATTTTTCTTTATTATTTTATCAAGTAAGTTTGCTTAGCAAAACCAAGCAATAGCAACTCTATTATTCTTGAGTATTACTTTAAAAATAATCTGGCTAGGGATTTCAGCCTGGGATCCAATGTTCTAACTAGGCAGGGATTCTTATAAGGTACCCCAGGGCTGTAGGTAATTCTGAAGTCATACCAAGATGGAAGGAGCATAATGAATTCTGCCCAATACCAGTGGGAAAGTAGAGAAAACAACATAGAAACAAAATTCTGGGAGCTCTTTTTCCCAGGAATAGGCAAATTATTTAATAGAAGGCTAGATATTTAGCAGAAACCACGTGGCCCTTAAAACAGAAACTGATGCACAGAGAAAAACATTATATTCTGTGTAGCTATAAGGTTAATGACAGTGATTCAAGGACTGACATTTACTTTTCACATTTCATGGGCAGAATTAGTACCGTATGGCAACTAACCATTGGGAGGTTAAAAATCACAAGATGATAAATTTCTGCTTTTAAAATAGAAAGGATCAAAATGATTTAGGCTTCTCTTTCTTTTTATTCTACTTTCCTTTTTCCTTTTCTTTCCCTGGGAAGTTCACCATACAGTATCAATCACCCAGAAGACATATAATAATAAATTGGTGATGATAAACGTTATGTACATGTATATGTAAGACACGAGCTTGGGTTTACCAGTTGAGGGGGAAGGGCTCTATCAAAAATACTCCTTTATAAGGGATTACCCACTTTTTTCTCATTCTCCCGAAACTTTAGCTAACACCAAGCATTCTTTCTCTAGACTTTTCATGATTATTTTCTTCATCATTTGATTTTAAAGTAATATTTCTACTTAGAGGTGCCCCAAATATCCTCCCTATCACTTAGTGCCCCAAATTACACTGTTAGAGCTTTATTCCTTTAGTTGAAAACTAAGTGGCTTGCTACAATATAAATATCCCCATAAAAAGGTAGCAATTAGTCTTCTGCATCATACTGGGACTCATGAATCCAGGGTAGAAGAGGAAACTGAGTGCCCCATATTATTAGGCATGTCACTGCAGAAGGAGAAAGATCTGCTTATCTATGCAGCTGCCAACATAGATAAGCTGCTACCCAGAGAAATGGCTGAGCTCAGCTACTGGTGCAGAGGGTTCCAGGTAGGTGGCTCCTTTTATCTCCATGGTGTGAATATTTGTAGGCAACAATGCTATAAGATCTGCATTTGAGTCCTGGGACAAAATCTTCTAGGCAGCAAACAGTGGGAAAGCTTTTTCTGGCTGATCCAAAACAGACCCAGTGGGTAGTTAAAGGCATTCCAGAAAAGTCACAGTGCAATTCCTTCCTTGAATGGATTTATCAGAAGCAACAAGGAACAGAAATGGAAGGGCAGGAGCAAGAGTAAAAAATAATATCGAGGGCTTCCCTGGTGGCGCAGTGGTTGGGAGTCCGCCTGCCGATGCAGGGGACGCGGGTTCGTACCCCGGTCCGGGAGGGTCCCGCATGTCGCGGAGCGGCTGGGCCCGTGAGTCGTGGCCGCTGGGCCTGGGCGTCCGGAGCCTGCACTCCGCGACGGGAGAGGCCACAACAGTGAGAGGCCCACGTACCGCAAAAACAAAAAACAAAAAAGCAAAAAATAATATCGAATTTGTAGTTAAGGCATAGTGTTTACACTTCAAGAATGGAGCTTTGGGACTTCCCTGGTGGCACAGTGGTTAAGAATCCGCCTGCCAATGCAGGGGACACGGATTCAAGCCCAGGTCTGGGAAGACCCCACATGCTGCAGAGCAACTAAGCCAGTGCGCCACAACTACTGAGCCTGCGCTTTAGAGCCCGCAAACCACAACTACTGAGCTTGCACGCTACAACTACTAAAGCCTGTGCGCCTAGAGCCAGTGCTCCACAACAAGAGAAGCCACCGCAGTGAGAAGCCCGCTCACAGCAAGGAAGAGTAGCCCCGGCTCGCCACAGCCAGAGAAAGCCCATGAGCAGCGACAAAGACCCAACGCAGCCAAAAATACAATATAAATAAATAAATAAATTTATATATAAAAAAAGAATGGAACTTTGATGATAGAGCTAAAGATCTTTTTGCAATTAGTATAGCAGCTAAAAACAAAAAGTGACAAGAGGAGAATCTAGGGGAAAATCTGAGTGGAGATTTTGGAGATTTGCCAGTATACCCAATCTAAAGACCTTTTTAATATCCAGTGAGGTGGGCTCCAGAGTTAACACTGTTAGCACATTTTAAGTTACACTTATACATGAATATTTCCAATGATAGCCACCATTTATCAAGCACTGCAGCAGGTGCTACATTAAGCTTTTCTCAGTTAATTTTCATAATAACCTAGGTATTATAATTATCATCATTTTACAGATGAGGACATTGGGCTTAGAGTTAACTAGTTCACCCCAAATTTTGGAGATAAGCAATTGTATTCATTTGTTAATATCATAAAGCCATCTCGGTGGCTTAAATAATAGAAGTTTATTTCCTCATAGTTCTAGAAGTCAGAAGTCTAAGATCAAGCTGTCATCAGAATTGGTTTCTTCTGAGGCCTCTCTCCTTCTGTAGATGACCGTCTTCCCTCTGTGTCTATGTCCTAATCTCTTCTTAAAAGGACACCTCACAATGAGATTATGATCCACCCTACCAACCTCATTTTATTTTAATTACCTCTTTAAAGGCACTATCTCCAGTAACAGTCATATTCTGAGGTACTGAGGGTTAGAGCTTCAACATATGGATTTTAGAGGGACACAATTCAGCCCATAACAGCAATTCTTTTTCATTTTTAATGTAGGTATAGATGTACCATAGATAACATGATCGAATTACAACCATAAACTAGTAGAGAAGCCAATGAAACAGAAACTACTCTAGGTACATCAAAACAAGAAATCTGTTGCAAGGAAACGGTTACATAGGTGACAGAATCGACAGAAGCCCAACACAGTCAACCTAGAGATGAATAAGCACAGGAAAGTATCCATTCTCCTAGGATTGGTGGGACAAAGGGGGTAGCAGGTATCCCTGGGGCCACCCAGTGGATCTGAACTGCTGTGAGCCTGTCCAGGACGAGCTGGGACTACAGAGGAAAGGCCTGCCCAGGACGAGCTGGGACTACAGAGGGAAGGTCTGGCCAGCAATGGTGCCATGGAGGCAGGTGCTAAGGAGATGCCACCTGAAACATCTTGAGGAGGAGAAACATCTTGACTTCCCCCCTCTGCCAGTGGCTGCCTCTAGATGGACCTCCCCCAAAACTGGAGGGCATGAAAACCACAGAGATGTGGTTCCTGTAATTCCCTATGATAAAGAGCAGAGCAGCAGAAGGGCAAGAATGGCTATGAGAGCAAACAGCCAAAGATCAACACCACCATGTAGAGTCTGACAGGCTGCACATGATGTTTCCCGACTACTGGTTTTGTGGACCTTATAATGTTACCAGTTAAATCCCGTAATTCAGCTTCACTGAATCTATTGTGAAGCAACAATACTGAGTTGTTTAGACCTGGTTTAAGGCCAGGATGCTAGTGCTTGCTTGTATAGATCAGAAAAGCCCCATATTCTCTACTGACGGGCTGTTTCCTTCCTAGTTTCCTTTAGCCCATGAGACTGTTCTCTAAATGAGCAAATGTTTGCAAAGATCTTTGAGACTGTAGAAATATGACTTATCTGACAATTGCTTGGTTCACTTGCTACCTGTCTTTTGCATACTTTCTCCTCTCATCTGCAGTTCTTTAAGGGAGAGCATATCTTTGCAGAAACCTGTGGTTCCCAGCAGCATCAGGATTGATCATAACATATATGAGGAGCCCTTTGTGGGGAGGGGACCAGGAGAAGGGGAAGTACATGTTTCACGTGGCTAAAATCCTCTGCAGCGATGCACAGGAGAGAGGCATGGAATGTCAGACATGTGAACAGAATCATTTAGAGCCACTGGTTTTCTATGCAGAGACTCTTTCAAGACCTGGGCTGGTTTTGCCTGCTTAATGTGCTCTGCATTTCCTGCCGTCAGACTCCACTGCATGGTTAATGACACAAGTTCCAGGAAGCTTGGGGATTCTGCTGGTAGACACCAGAGACGCTAACCTTGTCAAAGCAGAAAGAGACGACATACTTACAGTACTGTAAGACACTCAGTTCCTAAGCCCCTCAGGCAACTAGGAACCAAGAGATCTGATGCAGACACACTAATCACACCAGATTTCCCTGAAGGCAGTAGCCACCAATCCTTCCTCCTAAAAATGCAGATCAACAGAGGACTCAAGTCCGAGTAATTTAGTGAGACAACAGGTAACAGAAGCAATTGTCCTAGGGGTGGGTGGTGGTGAGCAAGTAGCCATGTGCATAGTAGAGCACACACCAAGTCATCTCTCTGGCCAGCATGCCTAACTATAAAAGGCGTATATATCAGAGGGACAGCTCATGAAACCACTGCAAACGGAGGTTCATTCATTAGTAAATACAATTCAGCCGTCAGGATACTGCCACACCCACTGAGAACTACTACATTCACGGGATCAATATTTGTGACCCAGGACAAATACTAACTTAAAACAGGCGACTCAGTCATCACAAGTCTAACTCCTTGTTTCTTGGTGGGTCTCCGCTGGTCAGGCTCAGTCTACATCTAGCTGCTTTCCCTGCTAACTTGCAATGGTCACTGACTCTAAGCTACCATTCTGGTGGGGATGTATGTATATTTGTATTTGTCTTATCCCCAGGATCCAGCAACAGTGTCTGGCACATGGTGGGACAAATTAATATCTAAGATGTTTTTTGAGTCTGCACATAAAGTGTTTGAAGTATTTTGTCATCATATTTAATGAACACTGTGGTTGAAATTATTTTTACTTTCTTAGCAAATGGAATCATAATGTGATTTCATAACGTGAAATCATAATTCAGTTTCACTGAACCTATTTTCAAATTCTGTCTCAGATTTTTTGGAATAAGGGTTATTTAATTATAAAGGGGAATTTGGGTAAGAGGCTTCAAGTTTGGAGTGTTCCAGAGCTCTGTGGAGGCTACAACATGTTAGTCTTCAATTTAGGACACATGGGAGTGGTTGATATTTAAAGTGGTTTTCAAACATGGCTGCTCACTGGAATCACCTGGGGAGTTTTAAAACTTCTGACGCCCTGGTCCCAGATTCTACAGTAATTGGATTGAGGGGCAGCACTGGCACTGGGAGTTTAAAAAAAAAAAAAAAGGTCCCAGGTGATTCTAATATGCAGCCAGAGTTGAGAACCAAAGTAAGACTCTTCTCTTCGGCAGAATACTTAGTATTACTGAGGATGAGTCTCAAGTGACCTCATCATGTATTACTGAGGATGAGTCTCAAGTGACCTCATCAATTTGTTTTATTAAGTTACCAACAAAGGGAGATATAGTCCATCCTTCATGGAAGTGTGTTTTCTCATGGACACCACGTTTGGCAGATCGGTGACACAGATTCACGCAGCCTGCTTTCCTTTCCTCTTTATAATGGATACCTCCCATGTTATGCTTTGGGGTTCTCTCCATCCTCCCCCACCCCCGCCAATTATCCTTGGCCCTCTGCCAGCTTTAGAGTGGAACATAATCCTGTATTCATCTCTCTGCCTTGTGGGCTTCCAAGAGCATTTGATTTTAAGGAGCTTCCTACTAATCACTATGAGGAAACTGGTATAGAGCAATGAAACAGCGAAGTTACTAAGGTTCCAGAAGTTTCTAACCATCTTGATAGTGGCAGTCTCTTTCGTAGCTCATGCCCAGCCCATCTGAGATGGTGACTAGATGCTGGGGCCCACCAAACTTCTCCCTTGACTTTCAGTTTCTTTCTCTCTTAGACGAAGATCATGCCAAGATTCAGCCACCAACTAACCCCCACACCTACTGCCTGCTGCAGCATCTGGGCAGGTGGATCCTGGTCCTAAGTGAGCCCCTCCAGCCAGGGGATGGACACCTGCATCGTTGCCTTTTATTGTGTCAGCCTGGCCGCCTAACCTGTTTTAAAACATTGCCTCTATGGAAAAATGTGTTTCAAACTGGAAACAACTCGCATACAAATAAACTTTGGGGACTCAATCTGTTTGTAAGTTGGAGATACTTAAAATGAAGCAAATATTATTCAAAAGAAAGAATTATAACATGAATTAACCCATTGCCCTAAGTGATAAATAATATTAGCAATAAAACTAAGGTGCTGGAAAGTGTCAGAAGGTCTATTGGGAGCATACTGTATGGCGTTACTATATTCTACCACAAGCTACTGCCTACTACTGAGATAACTGCCAAGATCTGAGGAGGTGCTTGGTCCTCAGAATTAGCATAAGTTTGTAATAATAGTGTAAAGAAAATGACCCTTACTATGAGTCAAACACATACCAAATACAATTTAATCCTCACAAAAACCACCTAGATTAGGCTCTATTATTACCCACATTTTACAGATGAGTAAACTGAGACACAGAGAGGTGAAATAACTTTCCTACAGCATAGGGCTCATGAATGTTGAAGGCATGATTTTCAATGGGCAATAGGACCTCTGCGGCAGCACACATCACCATGTGCAGGTCATGACAGTCAAGCAGAAGATGTCATCTGAGTCATGTTACACCTAAAGATGGAAAAGGAGCACACTGCTTTGGCCCTGCAGTTCCTGCTGACGAACAATCAGAGAGGGCGAAGTCATGTGTGTGACTGCCTACACAGGAGCTTGGAAGTACACAGTTAGACATTTGGCTCATTTAAATTTAACTGTACTGAAGGATTGGACTTTGAATGCCTTGTTTGTCTGACTTCCCCAACACTATTCTTGCTCATCTCATCACTAAGATGGCCATCTTAGAGGACACCCTGAAGTCTAGACCTTCTTCTGGTCTTGAAAACAACTGAGCTTTTTCTATTTAAGTTTTCATAAAATACAGTGAACTTTGCCTTTTATGAATTTCCAAAATCAGCTTTAAACTTATTTCCCTCTCTGAGAACACCTTTTAAAGGAAAGATAATCAAACCTCTAACATTAAAAAAATTATATTTTGGAAGTATTAGCAATTTAACCCAAAACAAACTGTGAATAAATAACTTATAAGCCTCTTGAATGAAGAATCCAAGTTCTTAATTTTTGGAATAGTTCTTATTATCTGTTAAGATTCAGCTATACTTCTCTGAGGAATAGGTTGTACATTTCTATGTCCTCAGGGCAAAATGATAATCACTGGTCCATTAAAATAAGCGACAATTCACCATAAACTAGTATAGTTTTTCTTGGAGATCAAGGAATGAAGTATGAGTAAGATGCACATAATGTGAATAAAATATATGAGATCAGGGCTTCCCTAGTGGCTCAGTGGTTGAGAGTCCGCCTGCCGATGCAGGGGACACGGGTTCGTGCCCCAGTCCGGGAAGATCCCACATGCCGTGGAGCGGCTGGGCCCATGAGCCATGGCCGCTGAGCCTGTGCGTCCGGAGCCTGTGCTCCGCAACGGGAGAGGCCACAACAGTACCGCAAAAAAAAAAAAAAAAAATTTACTCATTCTTATCACAAAGAAAAATGCTTTTTTCCTATATCTAATGTTATATGAGATGATGGATGTTCACTAGACCTATTTTGGTAATTATTTCATGACATTTGTAAGTCAAATCATTATGTTGTATATCTTAAACTGATACAGTGCTGTATGTCAATTATATCTCAATAAAACTGGATAAAATTCATTCACTGAGTTAATTAACATCATTTATTGAATATCAAGGCTGGGGATATAATTGTGATTAAAACTAGAACAATATAATGAGGAAAACAAAACATTAAATTATCACACATAGGAAAATATAAACACAAACTCAGTTTAGTACTCTAAAGGACTTTTGATATTACCCAGCCTACAAAATACATGTTTTAAAATACTTTTAAACTGATTGTGCTAGTATCAAGTCACCATGGTGATAGAGCTAAACGGTTCTTTCAATGCTTTAATGTAAATGCATATGAAACAAGGATGTGTTTGCCAGCCTACAAAATGGAAATGGAAGATAGCAAATGAAAAAGCTATTTGCTCAAAAGAAAGAGGGCATTTGGGTGAGAGAAAATATACTGAATTCTATCTGGAATGGCTGGAATTTGTGTATGTTTATTTTTACTTTTTTTTATTTTTTGGAATTTGTCCATGTTCATTTAAATGTCTAGTTTACAGTGTATGTGCAAAACAACTTGTTTAACCCTTGCAACCTAAGGCAATATATAAATAGCAATCATATAAAATAGGCGTTATTATTACCACTGTCTTATAGATGTGATAACTGAGGCACAGAGAGGTTATGTAATTTGCTTGTCACACATAACTAACAAGTGGCGAGCCCTAAATTGAATACCATACTGCTCCTGTATGCTAACTGTGCTTATAAATGTGGAGCATGAATCAGTGGGGATTAAGGTGAGAAGGACAGTGTGGGAGAGTGAAAGAAATTTGGAGAACTAGGTTCAAGTCCTAATTTTACTACTTACTAGTTATGTGATTTTGAGGCTTAGCTGTAAACTATAGATAATAATTACTGCTTCTCAGGGTGGCTGTTAAGGCTGAATGGACATCCACTAGAGTGGCAAAATTAAAAGTCTGAAAATAATGTGTTGATAAGAACACAGAATAATGGGAATGCTCCTTATACATTACTGGTGGGAGTGTAAATTGGTAAACCTTTGGAAAACAGTTTGGCATTATCTTGTTAAGCTGAGTAAGTGTTTACTCCATGACCCAGAAACTCCACCCAGAGAAACTACACTAGTTTATATGTACAAGAATGTTCTTTGCCACATTGCTTATAATAGCCCCAAACTGGAAACAAGCCAAATGTCTACAGACAGGTGAATGGATACATCAACTGTGGAATAGTGACACTATGGAACGTAAGAAAATAGTGAAAGTGAATGAACGTGAGCCAGGCAAAGCAACATGGTTGAATTTTAAATCCACTCTTGAGGAAAAAAAAAAGCAATTCTCAGGAGACTACATGTAGTGTGATACCATTTTTATAAAGGAATAAAATAAGTACATTTTAAAATATCTTGTTTAGAAATAGAGCCGTGTGAGGTTAAATTATTTTTGAATAGGAAGGGAATGATAAACTCAGAATTCAGATAGTTGTTATCTCTCTGGGAGATAGAGAGGTGTGTGTGTGGGGTGCTCATCTAGATGAACACATTATATTAATGACGTTCTGGTTCCTCTATCAGCTGGTGGGGTCAGAGATGTCAATTTTAAAAAACTGTTTTTCATAACATATATATTACATATAATCTTTTTGTAAATATCAAATGCTACATAGTACTCATTAAAAAACCCTATTTAATGCAACTCTAAGTCTTTTGAGGAATCTCACTCCTTGCTCCCCCTGTTCTCAGCAACTTGTCCAAAAGTAGACACACATAGTAGATGCACAGGAAGGATTAATCAAATAAACTACTAATACTTGGCTACAAAGAAAATAAAAAGATACAATATTCACGAAGTGCTTTGCAAATGAAAAATGCTAAACAAACAGTAGGTATTATTAAAAGAAAAATATTTACAGTAATATCTTTTAGTTCTTGCTCCCTTAAGACTGAATTGCTTTAATTGGTGGTCTTGCAAGGAAAAGCCTGCCAACACTTTCCATCGGAGATGCATAACGCATTGAACTTGCGCCCTCAGACCCACTAGTTTCTGGTAGAGCACCCAAGTTATTTCCAACCTGTTCCTTGTTTACGTTGTAAGAGTGAGTGTTTTTCGTAGTAGGTGGGGGTGTTCACAGTGGAAGGAACACTTGTCAGTCTGAGAATACTGAAAATGATGAGGAAAAAAGAACCATGCACTCTTCTTCAGAAACACTTTTCTACGTTCCTATGGGAAAAAACCAAGGTGGCTGTTAGGCTATCAACATGTTTAGAGACAGAGGGAAGATATGTGTGTGGTGTGCAAAAACAAGTAACATGTGTTTATAGTTTGTGCTCTGTGTCTGAACTTTGTCTTTCACCTACCGCTGCAAAGCGAGGTAAGAAGCTAGCCCTTTAACTTTTCACTAATGGCCCACTCTACCCAACTTTACTATTTCATATGTCTTTTACTTAGATTTTAAATGTATTCTCAGTTCGACATTTTTATTTTTGACTATCCCTTTTCTTATGCATCCAGGCATCATTCTTTTCTCAAGAATAAAGGGGAAGAACTAAGATAGAAATTCTTTGTATAATTATCAAACAACAATTAGAGTTTATTGTGTGTGTGCCTTTTAATCCTCTACTGTATTTTCCTTCCTCAAAACAGAGCCAGCCCTGAAGTGTGGTTATAAGTCTGTTTATACCACCCAGATATCAAATTGACTTGCTAATGGTAACTCTTCCTTGGTATCCATGGGTTACTGTGTCATGTGATTTGACATCAAGTACAGACAGTGCTGATTAGGAGCATCCAGCTCTGTCCATCTCCGTGCATCACTGAACCATCTGGTCATTTATTCACTAATAAGCCCCTAATGGCCCAAATATTCACCGGCCTGTCATTGTGACATGGCATAAAATGCCTACATCTTTCAACTTGCTTTGACATGTTGCTTGTTTCACATCAAAACCCGTCATTTACAGGAAAAGAGCTCAGAGGGGTAAAAACTTGACCTAATCTGCAGTGTTAACACAAAGACAGAGGCTTGGTATCTAGTAGCCTGACGGAAAGCATGTAAATGGGCAGGAATTCATTTTGTACATTTTTTTTCCATTCTCATTTTACAACATTCTTTAAGTTTAGTATCATTCCTAATATGGGATTTTATGTGGGCTCTGCGTTGAAATATCTATCCTGTATCTGTTTAAAGAGCGCTTTAAAAGGAAAAAGCTTCCTGGATACACGGAGCTTGCCTGTTTACATTTAAATGGGCAGGAAAAAAATAATACAGAATGGACCCAAAAAGCAGCTCTATGCGATTCTCAGAAGATTATGGTTTGTTATTTTAACCCTCTCTTATTCTCTGTTCTTCTTTTCCAGTTTAATATGATTTTCCCCCACATTATATCTGTATATGACAAGAAATTTGAGATTATCCATGTTTGGGGCATTTGATATTATCACCAGAGAAATAGTGAAAGGCTGGAATCCCCACGTTCCGTCACAACCATTAGGAAAGAGAGCCCCAAACTCTACAAACAGACTGGCATAAGCAGAGTTAAAATAATAAAAATTAGAAAGGGGGTAAGGAGGGGGGAAATATAGCCTTCTAGCGCATTCTGCTGTTGAAATCCGGGTCCTATGTGGAGTTAAAACATCACATAACTGAGGTTCACTAGCTGCTTTTAGGTGGTTTGTATTTTATAGATGTCACTAAAATGGACGTTTTTCTAAAAAATCTCTCTACCCCATGTGTCTGTCTCCTTTTATCATTTTCTTTTTTAAAATAAAGCTTTGTAAATGGCATGCTGGCCCAGTTTAGGTTTAGAACATCATCTTCCTATTGTCTTCCCTTACCCTTCACTGAGGTCCAGGGCCCCACCTCCTCCCCCAGATATGTTGGCTAAGAGAATGCATCTTTCCGAGGATTTCTCCCAGCCCATATCCAGAGGCCTGTGGAAACCAAAGGGGGTGAAGGTTGTGGTGAAGGCATATCTAGGGCTTCCCAATTTGGCACGCAAGATGGCAGGGGCAGCGTGGCTTATTTGCCACTGGCTGACTTTCTTCGTGGGCACGGTAGAGCCTAGATGTAGTGCTGCTGGTCCCATGAAGCTCATTTGCTGGTGGGCTCACACACCTGTTGGGCTCAGCTGACCTAGCACTGCACCCATGCCAGCAGCCCTTTGCTTCCCATGGGACGAAGCTAGAACCAGAGCCTCACCTGAAGAATGATAAGCAAGGTAAAGTTCACCACCAATTCTTCTCCAGTACCCTCTCCACTCTGGTTTTCCGATTTATTGATGTAGATCTTTTCCAAAAGAGCAGCCCTTTTGCTTCACCGCTGACTGGAAAATAACCAAAGTGCTCTACTGCCCCAGTAGCAGCTTTTTAAATTTCAGTTTTCTTTTCCTCTATATTTAGAAAAAGTCTACTATGTTGGTCATTAACTTCCTCATCCTCCTGTGACCACTCATTCTCCATTTGTGGTAGCTTCATTAAAGTTTCAGAACAAATAAAACTGAGTCTTGATCATTCCACAGGACTGCAGCAAAGCCTTACCTTCTCTCCATGCTGTGAAACTACATCATGAAACTGAAGAGAAACTCGAAAGTGCCTTGTTTCTTTGGGACCTAGCATTCCTGATTCTTGGGATACTCCTCTTTTAAAATATTCCTTATTGTTGTGCTTTTAATCAGCTTTGCCTAAAACCAACCACATGGCTTAAAGCTTTCTGCAGACAACTTACATTTATTTATTTGCCCATTCAGTTGACAGGCATGCATTGAGCATCCAGCATTTCTCTGGACACCAGGGAAAAAGATGACTGAAATGTTGCCCCAGGCCTGAAGGAGCTTACAGTGTAGTAGTCCTTTCAGAGTATGGGATTTGGGGGCAAGTGGGCAGAAATCAATAAATGAAGGTATTAGGGAAGACAGAGTTGGCTATTACCAAAGCTTGGTCATAAAGAAACAAGTAACCCTAAAGCAATAACTCTAGTAACTCTAAAAAAGGAAAGTTGGAGGTAGTATGGGAATACAGGGAAGTGGCTAGAATACCTGTGTGTTCTTGTGCCTTTATCCTTCTCTTGTAAACAAAGACCCACATAGCCCTCTTGATTATCTCCCTACTTCCTCTCCCTCCTGTTCATACCCTCGTCTCTCAGCATGAGTAAAGGAATAGTGTCTCCGAAGCACAGAAGTACTCTAGCATGGAATGGAAAAAGAAGGCAAGAGGGAGGGAGAGAGGGAAGAAGGGAAAGGAGGAAGAGGGGAAGGAGAAAGAAGAGAAAAACAACTACAAGAGAGGTGAGGATGGAGGGAGGGAAGGAGAGAAGCTCTTGGAAGAGCTCCAAGCCCTCTGACCTCAGAAGCCTCTGAATTAAATGCCTGGAAGTCCCTTACCTTATACGATAATCAGTGGCTTTCCCCACCAACTGCTCATCGTCCTTCGTAGATAGGAGGAAGGCCTGGCACAGGACACCATCTACTCCCTTCTCTGTCCCATCGTCTCCCCAGTCTTTTCTGATATCTATGATCGTTTTCATTTGCCTTTTCTATGGCTTCTCTTGATCTCCCCTCTTATTTTCCTCCAGGATGTGTCCTCTATGCTTTCCTGAAAAGTGGGGGAGGGGTGGGATGGGTGCCATCAGAAGTGGTTATGTCCTTGGCTCTGTTCTTCCAGCCAAGGGGAAAGAACTAGGGAGCCACTCATCAATGTGATTCCAAGATTCTGAAAAGATTCCTGGGGTTACCAAAATGATTAATAGAACACACTGCTGTGTTTGTTTGTTATTCCTGATATGTAGAATAATATGTAACTGGGAGTCAGAGGACCCATTTCTGTTCTGCCATCATCTAAGTGCATGATTGTGAGAGGTTGGTCATTGTTCTTACATCGGACTGGCTGGGTGCTTAGAGGGCCACTGATACAACATTTAGGTGAAACCTATTTTATATTTCAAAAAACTTACAGAATCAGAGAAACTGAAATCTTAGGTACACAGTAAGGTTATCTAGGCAAACCAAAAATCCAATTTCTTTATTTTATTTTTTACTATGGTAGATATATATAAAATTTGCCTTCTTGAACGTTTTAAAGGGTACAATTCAGTGGCATTAATTATCCTCACAATGTTGTGTAATCATCACCACTATTTTAAAAACTTTTTCATCACCTCAAACAGAAACTCTGTACCCACTAAACAATAACTTCCCATTGTCCCTTTTCCTCAGCTTCTGCTTAACTCTAATCAATGTACTGTCTCTATGAATTTGCCTATTCTAGATATTTCATATAAGTGAACTCATACAATATTTGTCCTTTTATGTCTGATTTCACTCAGCATAATATTTTCAAGATTCATCTGTGTGTAGCATGTATCAGAACTTCATTTCTTTTTATGGCTGAATAATATTCCACTGTATGTAAGTATCAAGTTGGGCTTATTCATCTTGCTGTTGGACACCTGGGTTGTGTCCACCCAATTTCCTTAATTTTGATTAAAATATTATCAAATTATGCTAATCAAAACTCTCAGAGAAATAGATGTTACCTAGTTAGAAAGGCAGTGCAGTGTAATGATGAAGAACTTGAGTTCTAGAGTTAGAATTGTGTTCAAATCCCATGACCTTTCCTATCAAATTTTCAGTCTTATGCTTACCTTAGGTAAGTCAACATCATCTCTCTGAACCTTAATATTTTTCATTTTAAAAATGGGAATAATAATTCCTATTCCATTGAGTACCCGTGAGACTTAAACATAATAACATAAAGCACTTTGCATATTTTCTACATATAGTTAGCTCTCAATAAATATAAGCCATTTTTTATTTCTTAAATGAAGTCTGAAAGGCAAACATCTTTCACAATATGGGGTTTGGAGGAGGTAGTCAAAGAACAATAAAGGAGGGCCTCAGTGATGAAAAGTTTGGGAACTAGTGAGACTTGGTGGTCCCTAAGGTTATTTCTAAGCTCTAAAAGTCTGTAATTTGGTTAAGTTTTCAGCTTGGTTCCAATGATCTAGAGAGAGAAAACAAAATGCCTTAAAAATTAGAGAGGCATGTTCTATTGCATCACTGACTCCTCTGCAGCTGCCTTTAGGGTATGATTTAGAGGCAGTGGACAAGCATATTGCCTTACAATTAACAGCATTAAAACAAATTCATGAATGCCCATCTATTTGTGTGGTACTTTCCAAAGCACTGTTTGTGGATTATATTAGGCATTTTTAAAGTGCCAGGGACTGGATTTCAGAAATCAAATCTGTGTTTTTTAAAAGGTTGATTGAAATATACACTGTTATCCCTGGAAATAAGAAATATTCACAAACAGAGATGGCTAAGTCTACCACCACCCATCCTTCTCCTTTCATGGCATTGTTGCAGCCAGCAACTCCATTTTTCCACCTCCTGTTTCTAGGTGGGACCATACAACTGGTTCTTTCCAATGAAAGATAAGAAGAAGGTGAAACTTCTTTGGCCTCTTCCCCCACCATCCCTCCTCTCGTCAGGATACAGAACCACAGGATGAAATCAGTAAGCAGAGGAAGGCCACCCACCTGCATTAAGTGTTAAATGAATGAAAAATAAATTTCCAATTTTGTTAAGCCAATGAAATTATGGAGGTGTTTTTTAAAAATCTGTTACACCATTAGTATTACCCTAACTATACACTACTAGTAATAAAGAATGATTCAAATGTCAGAGAATCACTGACAGTTGTGAGTAAATTGCTTTCTCCTTTTAGAAACTTTTGGTTGATCTTCTTTGACATTCAAAGATTCATTCATTTAACACTCTGCTAATTATTTAAAGTTAGCTCAAAGTCTCTCTTCTAGAGGGACTCATAGTCTCTTTTGGGTGAAAAAACATAAAAAATTAAGGAATCACACAAGGCAAAATTGATGAAAATAAAATGAGTAGAAAAGAAAAGAATTCTGAAGTTATTCAGAAAAGGACTGGTTTACTGGTAAAAATTTGTGAAGGATGCCAGGACTTTATGAGTACCTTGAAAATGGAGTAGGATTTGGAAAGACAGAGATGACAGTATGGATATTCAAAATGGAGTTAACGGTAAAAAAATGCATAAAAATAGGAGTGAACAAAGATATATTTAGAGGACTGCAAGAATAAGGGATCACAACAGTTAAGAGGATGCAATATGAAATTATTTAATATCCATTTAAAAATATTTATTGATCATATGGTTCAGACACTAACTAAGCACTGGAGAGTAAAGTCCTTACTTTCACAGAATTTACAGTCTATTGGCATAGACAGCTCTAGATTCAACTTGTATCTCTTGCAGTTACTAGCTATTTGAACATAGCAAGTCACTTAACTTTTTGTAATTCTTGGTTTTTCTCATCTACATAATGAGAATGATAATAGCCCTATAAAGCAGTTATGAGGATTAAATGAGATGAAGAATTTGAGGCATTTAGCATAGTGCCTCACATAGTAAATTCTCAGTGTTAGCTGCTGTTGCTAGGTTTGATGGTGATGGTGGTGATAACAGCAGTAGACTATTTGGACAAGAGCAGAGCTTATATTGGCAATAGTGGCAGCTGAGGTTGGAAATGGAGTTTTGACCAAACTCATAAAGTCCCCTGAATGTCAGATCAAAGACTTTGGATTTGATCTTTAGACAACAGGCAACCCTTGGGGATTTTTTTTTTTTTTTTTTGCGGTACGCGGGCCTCTCACTGTTGTGGCCTCTCCCGCTGCGGAGCACAAGCTCCGGACGCGCAGGCTCAGCGGCCATGGCTCATGGGCCTAGCCGCTCTGCGGCATGCGGGATCTTCCCGGACTGGGGCACGAACCTGCGTCCCCTGCAACGGCAGGCGGACTCTCAACCACTGCGCCACCAGGGGAGCCCACCCTTGAGGATTTTTGAACAAGGAAGTAAAGTGGCAACACCAAACAGAATGGATTTGGATTGGGGGTTATGAAAAAAGAACAAAGGCAAAGAAGTCTATTAGGATATCTACTAGGACCAGAGTAGTGAAAATGGATAATAGTTTGCTCCAGGATAACTCTAAGTTTTCCAAACTGAAAAGAGATGCCAGCATAATGGTGGGAGAATAAGTTTAATTTTAGAAATTGTTGGATTTGAAGAAATCATAAAACATTCAGTTGGAAATATTCATCAGATAACTGGCTATATGGATTTGAAGTTTGGAAGGAGAATTGGAAATATAGTTTTGTTAATCATTTAAATAGACCTGATAGCCAAATGGATGACAGACACCTCCAAAACAGAGTGTGCATGGATTAAAGATTGAGATCTAATTAAACCTTGGAAAATGTCCCCAGTGAAGCATAGGAGGAGAAAGAAGAACCAGCATAAAAGTTGTCAGTGTAGGAAGAAAAACCACCATCACAGAGGTCAAGGGAAGAGAAATTTTCAAGAAGGTAGAAGTGGGCACTTCTATCATTTCACTCAGCGTTCAGTCTCATGGAGAAGAGTCCAGCTGAAGTCAACTGCATAGGTTGCTCTACCTGGTGGTGCTGCTTTCAGGGCCTCCTTGTGTTGATGGTATTCTAATGAGAAGAACCAAATATAAATAAAATAAACTATAATCAGGGATGGAGCAGACTGTGATCTATCTAGCCCCACCTTCTGTGAAGGTCTGGGGAAGAGTTTGCAAGGGGTTTGTGCAAAGAATAAAGGGTAAGATTTTAAAAAGATAGACTTAGGTTATAAATACAAGGGTTATACTGAGTTTGTGAATTTGAGAATTTCTTAAGTAATGTATACCTGTTGTTTTTGCCACCATTGTGAGTGGGTCAGGCAAAATAAACTGTTCATTCAGGAATCCACATTGCCTAACCTGTAATACCTGGTAGCCAATACTGTATCAAAGGAAGACCAGAGGCTGGAAATGATAGAGCTTTTGTGCATTAGCCTGGCTGAGGAGCAGCCATGGGAGCTTCCTATCTGGATCACTCTTTCTACCCCTTGTTATGAAAGGGAAAGGCAACCTTACCTAAGCAAATTAGCTTAGGACAGTGGTTCTCAGACTTTAGTGAGCATCAGAATCACCTGCAGGGCTTGTGAAAACACAGATTGCTGAGCCCTATGCACCAGAGTTCCTGACACAGTAGGTGTGGAATGAGCCCTAAGAATCTGCCTTTCTAACACTGTACTAGGTAGTGCTGCTGCTGCTCATCCAGGAACCACACTTTAAAAAAAATTTTTTTAATTAATTTTTACTGGAGTATAGTTGCTTCACAATGTTGTGTTAGTTTTTGCTGTACAGCAAAGTGAATCAGCCATATGTATACATATATCCCCTCTTTTTTGGATTTCCTTCCCATTTAGGTCACCACAGAGCATCGAGTAGAGTTCCTGTGCTATACAGTAGGTTCTCATTAGCTATCCACTTTAGACATAGTAATGTATATATGTCCATCCCAATCTCCCAGTTCATCTCACCCCCCTCTTTCTCCCTTGGTATCCATATGTTTATTCCCCACGTCTATGCAGGGACCACACTTTGAGAACCACGGCTTAGGCAGAAGGAGGAGACAACATCCATGGCTGCAAAGAAGTCAGGGAAAATGAGGACTAAGAAAAAGTCACTCATTGGCTTTGGTAACTGCCTTTTGATAACTTTTTTTTTTTTTTTTTTTTT
>RJWK010026195.1:0-27201 GCA_004363435.1 Platanista minor
AAAAAAAAAAAAAAAAAAAAAAAAAAAAAAAGAAAGCAGAGGTAACCCTGTGGTTCAGAACCCAGAGTCTGGAAGCAGACTGGCTTGGTTCAGAAGCTCTGAGGTGATGTAACACTCTGAGTCTTGGTCTCCTACTCTGTGAAGCAGGAGTAATACTGGTACCTACCCCAGAGACACTGTTGTTAATAAACATAATGTGCTTAGGAACCAGGCTGGGCACACAGTACATGTTCAATAAATGTTGGCAGCTATTATTATCATGATCATCAGTCTTGCTTCAAATGTCTTTTTATTCTTCTTAGATGTTATTAAAACGAGATTATGACAGTTCAGGAAGAAACTCTAGGGAATTCCCCGGCGGTCCAGTGGTTAGTACTCTGCGCTTTCACTGACAGGACCCAGGGTTCAATCCCTGGTCAGGGAACTAAGATCCCGTGATCCCAGACTTCCCTGGTGGCACAGTGGTTAAGAATCCTCCTGCCAACGCAGGGGACACGGATTTGAGCCCTGGTCCGGGAAGATCCCACATGCCGTGGAGCAACTAAACCCATGAGCCACAACTACTGAGCCTGCTCTCTAGAGCCCACGAGTCACAACTACTGAGCCCACGTGCCACAACTACTGAAGACCGTGCACCTAGAGCCCATGCTCTGCAACGAGAAGCAACCGCAATGAGAAGCCTGTGCACTGCAACAAAGAGTAGCCCTTGCTCACCGCAGCTAGAGAAAGCCTGCGCGCAGCAACGAAGACCCAACGCAGCCAAAAATAAATAAATAAATTTATTTTTTTAAAAAAAGATCCCACGATGCCACAAGCCATGCAGCCACGGGGAGCGTGATGCCTACAGTTCGTGCAGCCCTTTTGCCCTTTTAGGTTCAAGCGCATTCATTCATGTGATCTTGTTTGAGAGGAATCCAGCAGAGCTGGCACAACAGCTTTGATTCGGCCCTTAAGCTTGCTAAGAGGATAAGTAACCTTAGGCTGTTTTGCACAAGAATCGCTTCAGAGGCTGGGAATGATGACGTGATCACACTAGCCCCCTGGAGCCTAGGAGGGCCCCTCCGCTCTCACTGCCTCTCCCCTCACACTGGGCCGGTGGAGACAGCCCCCCAGCCGCCCAAAGTGCCCCCTCCTGACGACCGGAAAACCCTTCCTGCCAGTCATTCACGCTCAACTCAGCACCATCTCTGCCCTGCTCACCTGGGTTCACTTCTCAGGGAACTTGGAAGCCTTTGGAGACCTTTGGGGAATTTTTTTTTACACTCTGGGTGGGGGGATGGAGAGGCGTGGGACTGTTTATAAGTTTCATTCTATTTAAAAAATTTTGTTGAACTGTAACATACATCCCAACAAATGTACATACATACCATAAGCTGACAGCTTGACGTGTTTTCACAACAAAACACACCTGCGTAACCTAAGAAACAGAGCCTCACCAGCACCCCAGAGGCCCTCCATGCTCCCCGAAAGGTAACTACTAACGATCCAGACTTCCAACAACAGCAGATAGTTTTGTCTGCTTTTGAATCTGATGTCCACGGAATCTGCCACACGTACTTTTGGGTTTGGCTTCCTTTGCTCAGCGTTTTCATTCGTGAAATTCATCCATTTTTGTTGTGCGTGGCTAAGGCTGGTTCATTTTCATTTCTGTGTAGGATCATGTCGCCTGAACACCCCACAAGGCATCTATCTTACCATCGATGGGCACTGTGTTGTTTCCAGCATGGGGTGCTAAGCACAGGGTCACCGGCAGTGTCCTCCTGCACGTCTTTAGTGAACACATATCCACATCTCTGTCTCGCATCCACCGGGAAGTGAAGCTGCTGGGTGGACGTGTATGCAGCTTTAGGAGATGCTGCCTAACAGGTTTTCAAAAAAGGTTTACCTAGTGCTTAGTTTTGAAGTATCCTTTTACTTATTTGGTTCAAAGGCATAACACATATACTACACAGGATTGTCCATAATAGTATCATAAGGAGGCCTTCAAGCTAAGAGGATTCAGGGGTTTTCTACCTTCTCTTGACCACGGCTGGCCCAGAGGGACAATACATCTTGGAAACCTGGACTCTCTGGTCAGCGGGTCCAACCTCCTTCAGATGCCCCCCCTTGCCCCCCGCCAGACCACTGCAGCGCCATCAAAAAGGGGGACTTGCTGACCTCCTAAAGCTGCCCACATTCCATAGCTCAAGTTCTTAGAAGTCCCTTCCTTCCCCATGGGCCCCTCCCGGCCCTGGTTCTGCCCTCCCCATTGCAGGTCTCTCAGTTCTGACAGTGGTTCTACATCCCCTCTCTTCCCTGTTCAAGCTGAAATGCCCAGAGCTGTGCCCCACAGGCAGACGGGGCCTACCCAGGCTAGAAGGTGAAGGTCCAGTGATGGTCCTAGCCCAGACCTTTCCCACCTGCGTTTCCCGTGTCCTCGGGATCCAGAGCTTAGGACGTTTAGTCTGCAGGTTGGAGCTCAGGGTTACAGAAAGATCTCCCAAGTCCTATAGGAGGTGAGTCTGCTGGGGAACGGAGTAGAGATGCAGGAACAACCTGCCTCCTAGTCTATGCCTGTCCACAGTGCCAGTCGATTGTTTTCTCACCCCACCACCGGGAGCCAGGCTCCACGTCCCTCCTGCACGAACAAGGCCCTTGTAATGGAGCCTTAACAGTGTCCACTAGGCCTGGCCTGAAGGCCAGGAAGTGTCTCAGGCACCTCAGGGTATGAGCAGAACCCTTAGCGCCCACCCCAGAACACAGCCCGCCAGCAGCTCACTTACTGACTCGATAGCCCAGGCCCTCGGCATGGATCCTCTTGGCCATGAACTGTCCTTCGATCAGTGCTCGAATCTCCACGTCCCAGGGGAATGCTGAGACCTGATTCCAGGAGAAAGTGGGCAGAGTGAAGAACTCTCATCGTCCACTCGCTGTGTGTGTGTGTGTGTGTGTGTGTGTGTGTGTGTGTGTGGTGTGTATGTATGTGGCGTATGCGTGTGTGTGGTGTCTTTTTTAACAGTAGCCCAGATTCAGAGCTCATGACTCAGGCCTCCACTGGAGCTCACCCATAGTTGTGCTCTTGAACCACTAACTTGTTTGTCACACACACACACACGTGCTCACGGCCTCACGCATGTGTCACTTTGGGGAGCCAGAGGATGGGAGAGCCCGGTTTCAGGCTGTGGAGGGTTCCAGTTCTGCCTCTGCCATTCAGCCCTATGACGTTGAATAAGTTAATGTAAATCTTACTGAGCCTCATTTTCTTGCTTTTTTTTTTTTTAACATCTTTATTGGACTATAATTGTTTACAATGGTGTGTTAGTTTCTGCTGTGTAACAAAGTGAATCAGCTATACATGTACATTTAGCCCCATACCTCCTGCCTCTTGAGTCTCTCATTCTCTTTCTTAACAGAACTGAGGTAATGGGAGCACCTATGTTTCAGGGTTGTTAAAAAGCAGGCAGCAGAGCCTGGTCAATGTAGCTGATGCTCATGAAGACGGAGCTTGTGCTGAGAACCCACCACTGGGGCGCGCCCTTTGCCCTTATAGCTAAAGCTGAATGGCACCAACTCCAGCCTCACCCTGCTCCCCAGCCCCTGAGACCAGTGACTGACGCCACCGTTCCCTCCCTCAGGAACTGCTCCAACCCAACTCACCTACTTTCAGTTCCTAAACTTCTCCCTCTGCCAGGACTCCGCCCAAGCTTCCCATGTGGGATCCCTCTCATCCTTCAAGCCTGCACCTAAAGGCCACCTCCTCAGGGAGGCCCACCTGGTCACCCTATCCAAGGCAAGTCCCTGGCACACGCCCTGCTTTCGCCTACGTCGCTTTGTTCCTTCCCGTCTGAGCCACATCACACACTGTAATCGTGTGTGTGTTCGTTTACCTGTTTACATCCTCCTAGATACTGGGCTCCGTGGAGCAGGGACCCTGTTTGTCTTGTTTGCACCAATCATACATATCTGTTGATTGAAGAAATGAACGAAGAAAACTCCCTTCTTGATAGACCCAGACAGATTTACACAAAAGAGAACAGGCATGTCTTCTTTCTACGAGCGACAGAAACCAAACTGACCCCCACCAGAAGACTGAGATGAACTCCCTATACTTTAGACAAAGCTTTCCATCTACAATACAATATGTAATGCCATCATTGGCATATAATCCACCACCAACTCTGTTACACTTATTAGACAGAGTGACTTACTGAAATTCCCCAGACACCTTTTAGGGTCAGAAAAGTCTCTCAGGTCCAATCCAAAATGTGGTGATGACTCTGGTAACCATCTCACAGAAAAGTCAATTCCAAGTAGCAAGTATCAACCAACTCCCTCCTGGGAAAGGTCGCGTGGTGGAAGGCAAATAAAATAGAGGCTTTAGGGCCAGAAAGGACTGGGTTTGATCGCCTCCACCATCTAGGCCCTGGTGCCTTGGGTGAGATAATCAGTTTCTCCATCTGTAAAGGGGATGAAAATACCTAATTCACAGAGTTGCTTTGAGAGGTAAACGAGGAAGATAAAGAAACCCACATACATAGTGCCTGGAACTAAACTGTGCTCGATAAACGTAAGCAAATGTTAGTGTCTCCTGTGCCAGAGGCTCTTTCAACCAGGAGGAAATTCATCCTCTGGAGATGGGAGTTGTAGGATAAGGCTCGCCAAGGAAACAGGCTCCAACTTAATGACAATCAGTGGGAGCACACATTAGCTCAGGGAGAACCCTTAGGTGTTCCACACTCCTCTTTGTGAGAAAGTACAGCATCTGTCTTATATCTTGCTGATGCCCCAGCATCTCGAGTGCACCCTCGCACATCAAAAGCATTGTTTTATTATGACAAACCTACAGTCAACATAATACTCAACAGTGAAAAGCTGAAAGCCTTCCCACTAAATTCAGGAACAAGATAAGGATGCCCACTCTCACTACTTCTATTCAACATAGTATTGGAAGTCCTAGCCACAGCAATCGGACAAGAAAAAGAAATAAAACTGGAAGGGAAGAGGTAAAACTGTCACTATTTGCAGATGACATGATACTTTATATAGAGAACCCTCAAGTCTCCACACAAAAACTATTAGAACTAATAAATGAATTCAGCATGGTAGCAGGATACAAGTTTGTTTGTTTTTTGGGGGGCTTTTTTTGGCTGCACCAGGTCTTAGGTGCAGCACGCAGGATCTTCATTGCTGCGTGAAGAATCTTTAGTTGTGGCATGTGGAATCTAGTTCCCTGACCGGGGATCAAACCTGGGCCCCCTGCATTGGGAGCAAGGAGTCTTAGCCACTGGACCACCAGGGAAGTCCCAGGATACAAGATTAATACATAGAAATCTGCTACACTAATAATGAAATATCAGAAAGAGAAATTAAACAAACAATCCCATTTAAAATAGCCTAAAAAATAGAACCTAGGGATAAATTTAACCAAGGAGCTTAAAGATCTATATGTTGAGAACTATAAAACATTACTAAAGGAAACCGAAGATGATTCAAAGAAATGGAAAGATATCCCATGCTTTTGGATGGGAAGAATGAATATTGTTAAAATGGCCATACTACCCAAAGCAATCTACAGATTTAATGCAATCCCTATCAAAATACCCATGACATCTTTTCAAAAAACTAGAACAGTTTTAAAATTTATATGGAACCACAAAACACCCAAAATTGCCAAAGCAATTTTGAGGAAAAAGAACAAGGGTGGAAGCATAACCCTTCCGGACTTCACACTATACTACAAACCTATAGTAATCAAAAGAGCATGGTATTGGCACAAAAACAGACATATAGATCAATGGAACAGAATAGAGAGCCCACAAATAAACCCACACACCTACAGTAAATTAATCCATGACAAGTGAGGTAAGAATATACAATGGAGAAAAGACAGTCTCTTCAACAAGTGGTGTTGGGAAAGCTAGACAGCCACATGTAAATCAATGAAATTAGAACACTGCCTCACACCACACACACAAATAAACTCAAAATGGCTTACAGACCTAAATATAAGACATGACACCATAAAAGTCCTAGAAGAGAACACAGGCAAAATATTCTCTGACCTAAATCATACCAATGTTTTCTCAGCTCGGTCTCCCAAGGCAAAAGAAATAAAAGCAAAAATAAACAAAGGAGATCTAATCAAACTTAAAACAGAAAACCATCAACAAAATGAAAAGACAACCTGTGGACTAGGAGAAAATATTTACAGATGATGAGACTGACAAGAGGTTAATATCCAAAATATACAAACAGCTCATACAACTCAATATTGAAAAAAACAAACACCCAATCAAAAAGTGGGTAGAAGACCTAAATACGCATTTTTCCAAAGAATACATACAAATGGCCAACAGACACGTGAAAAGATGCTCAACATCACTAATTATCACACCAGTCAGGATGGCCATCATCAAAAAGTCAACAAATAATAAATGCTAGAGAGGGTGTGGAGAAAAGGGAATCCTCCTACTGTTGCTGGGAATGTAAATTGGTGCAGCCACTATGAAGAACAGTATGGAGGGTCCTTAAAAAACTAAAAATAGAGCTACCATATGATCCAGCAATCTCACTCCTGGGCATATATCAGGGAAAACTCTAATTGGAAAAAATACGTGAAGCCCCAACGTTCACAGCAGCATTATTTACAATAGCCAAGACATGGAAACAACCCAAGTGCCCATCAGCAGATGACTGGCTTAAGAAGATATGGTATATATACAACAGAATATATATTTTTAAAAATATCTTTTGGCCACACCACACGGCATATGGGATCTTATTCCCCAAACAATATGGGATCTTATTCCCCAATCTTGAACCCACGCACAACTGCATTGGAAGCCGAGAGTCTTAACCACTGGACCCAGGTAAGTGCCTATACAGCGGAGTATTAGCCATAAAAAAGAATGAAATGTTGCCATTTGCAGCAACATGGATGGACCTAGAGAGTGGTATACTTAGTGAAGTAAGTCAGAGAAAGATAAATACCATATGATATCATTTATATGAGGAATCTAAAAATACAAATGAATCTATACACAAAACAGAAACAGACTTGCAGACATGGAAAAACAAACTAATGGTTACGGGCGGGGGAGGGTGGTGGCAAATTAGGAGTATGGGGTTAGATACAAACTACTTACTATACATAAAATAGACAAGCAACAAGGATTTACAGTGTAGCACAGGGAACTATATTCAATATCCTGTAATAATTTATGATGGAATATAATCTGAAAAAAACCTGAGTCACTTTGCTGTACATCTGAAGCTCACACAATATTGTAAATCAATAATATTTCAATTTAAAGAAAAAGTTTTAAAATACTTGTTTTATCAATGGCTGAGTAAATGAATGAGGTCCCTAAAACTAGCATAATTTGATAGGTATTTGTTAAAGAGGCAAAAATGGAGCCAATGTAGCTCCAACGCCAATAACACACGTACCTCATGGTTTTCTGCACTAAACCTATGACGTCCGATAATTTCAGGGGTGATCTCCATTACATCAAAATAAAAACCTGAAACAAGACCAGGAAGAGATTAGTTGTCAGTGGTCAAAAACAAAAGATCAGCTTCTCAATAGCCTTAGAAAAAAGCAGGGTGAAATGACCCTATATCCCTGTTCCCCGGGACCCCCTATCCCCTGGAGACCTGTGAATATTCTCAGGTCCTTCTCTCCAGCAGGACGGAGGGCAAATGGAAAGGCCTAGGCTAGCTTTTCGTGGAGACAGCTTTTTCAGCTCTCATGTGGCCGCCCAGGCCAGGAGACAGCTAGCTGTCCAACTAACCCTAAAATACCAGCATGGGTTTGACCAAGGGAGGCACATCCCCTCCCTGCTCAAAAGGCCTGCCCCAACGCTGGGCACTTTTCCTAACAAGACCTCGTGTCTGGGGCAGAAAGCTGCATGTGGGCGTGCACCAGGGCAGAGTAGGCACTGTGGCTGCCATCTCTGATGCTGTCACCAGGGGCTTCGAGGGGCACAGAAGATGCTGCTCTGGCCTGATCTGCCACTCCCCACCTCACTCAGATCACGGGGTCTCACGCTAGTTTTAAGGCCCGTGGAGCAGAAGTGCAGACAGTCAGGGCTCCCCTTGGCTTCTCCCTGGCCCTGCCCCTCCCCGCAGCAGTTGCTGCCCCTTCACAGACCCAGGCATCCCCAAACAGCCTACCCAGGTTTCCGCTGTTCCCCATCTCTGTGGACTGCAGCGCCTTAGAGAACTCGCTCCAGGAACTGGAAGCCAACTCATCGCGGATCTTCTCTCTCATGAGGGAGCCGTTTTTAAAGCTGCAGAAGTGCACACAACCCTGAGGGAGGGACCTGGTGCTTGCTGACTGGACTCACGGGCTTTGGTGAAGAGTCCCAGGTAGAGGGGCTGCAGGTCAGGCTGGACCACAACTCCAGCCAGTGCACAGCAGGGATCTGAGGTTCCTCCTCAGGTATCAGACCCGGCGCATGACCCTGGGAGTCACCAGGAAATGCACTTGTCGTGGGCTCTGTTTACAGGGAGGTTGCCACAAAGGAGCCCCAGGGAGAGGCATAGCTGTGGTTTCAGAACGTTGTACCACCTGGACAAGGGGCAGGGCTGGCCAGATTTACTAGACCTACATATTCTCCAGTGCTTCTTGGAGCTTCAAGGCTAAAAACCCTCCCTTAGTAGCTTCCAGCAGGTCCCCAAATGCCTGTTTGGAGGGTGCAGAACAGACCCCTTCCATGAGAACTGTCAGGAAGCAGGATGTCCTTGCTACCATTGGTTGAAGGTCTACCATGCGCCAGACATAGTGTAACAACACTATGAAGTAAACCTCTTATTCTCCGCATTTTATGAGCAAAGTGTGGCTCAGATATGCTACAGGGTCTGCCTCAGGCCACACAGGATACAGGTGTTGGGGATGGGATCTGTACCTAGGTTTGGGAGAGACTTCAGGTCCTGGGCGCTTCCCCACCCAGCTCTGCTCTCAGCAAGACCCAGTGAGTCCCTGGGGTCTCAGCTGCCCCCAGAGCCTGTGCAGTGGAACGACCTGGGGGGCTCCACATGGTGCCAGACCTGCCTGCACCTCCTCCTCCCCACCCAACCTACCACAGGAGCGCCATGTAGTGCTGGGGGTCAACCGGGTTGCAGAAGATGTGGCCTTCCAGGCTGGGCGTGGGCTCCTGGAGCCAGAGAAATAGGGTGTCGCTGGTGCCCAGGCTGACCTGCAGAGAGACGGGCAGAGGTGAAGCGGCTCCGTCTGGCCAGCTCCATGCACCCTGACCCCCATCGCTTCACTCCTCAGGCTGCAGACCTCGGATTAAACGCCACCTCCTCAGAGAAACCTCTGCTGACCCTCCCACACCAAAGTCCAAAGCCAGCTCCCCAGATTCAGGCTCCCATGGATCCTGTGGGCCGATTCTCTAGAACTTACTACAGCTACCTCTAACTCGTGGCTCGGGTGACAACGGGTTGCCCACTAGAATTAGAAGGGTCTGGGTTATGTCTTCATTGCCTAGGGAGCTCACAGTCCTCTAGCCCGAGGTCTGACCCTTCTGTTACTGTGCTCACCACGACTGGCCACTGTCAAGGCAGGCAGGGGACCTGTCTGCTCAGCAAAGGCAACTGACCTTCTAGGAGAGGACCTGTGGACAGGTCCTGGGGCCTGGGTCTCCCTATCCCCTCCCTCAGCTGCCTTTTGACCCTGGAAGCCCCTCTGATAGGCAGCAAAGATGTTGCTGAGACCCAGCACCCTCGTCCTCTGGGGCAGAAAGCTGACCCTGCCTGAGGGAGTGAGTGGTCACCTTACCGCAATGTCACCTTCCTCCAGCCTCATGCCTGCCAGCGACGCTGAGAATGGGAGGGGAGCCTGTGGTTAGCAGGAGGTCACATGAGAGCCACAAAGCAAACCAGTCACCCTCCCACCCCGCCAGATGGGAGTGCAGCCCCCATCTCCCACCCCAGTCCACAAGCTAAGGGAGACGCAGGAACAGGGTGAGCCAAGGGCTCAGGACGCCCCAAGGGCTAGAGGGTGGAGTCTCTGTGGTCAGGGCCTCTGATCTGGACTCAGAAACTTCATCTAAAGGGATCCAAACTCCCCACCCACTGTTAGGCACTCCCAGAAGTGCAGAGGACCAAGGGGGCCAAGTCAAGACACGAGGATACACACGGCAGAGAAAGACAAAGGCGAGGCCAGAGTGAGGGGCTTTCCCCCACCTCAGTGATAGAAAGGGGCAAGGTATTGACAGTCCCCCTTACGTGAGGCCCATGACAATGATGTTTATCTGCCTTCCTCACTGATACACCCTGGAACTGAAAGAAGGTCTGCCATGTAGCAGCAGGCCTAAACGTTGAGTGAATGAATGAATGAATGCAGGAGAAATGTGGGCAGGAACAGGTGTACTCAAAACACTGCTGCTGAGGTACGATCAGCAGAGTGCCAGAGCCCTGGATTCAGGAATCCTACCTCCGAGAGCTTATCCTATAGGCCGCAGGGGCCCCCAACCCCCTACTGGTCCGCACAGCAGGAGGTGAGTGGCGGGCAAGCTAGCGGAGCTTCATCTGCCGCTCCCCATCGCTCACGTTACCGCCTGATCCATCCCCCCAGCCCACCCCAACACCGTCCGTGGAAAAACTGTCTTTCATGAAACTGGCCCCGGTGCCAAAAGGGTTGGGGACCGCTGCTATAGGGACAAGGGACAAGATAATGTTTGCATGGACTAAACGGTAGAAGCCACGCCTACCTCCATCTCCCAGCTCCATCTGAGGGACACTGGCAAAGTAAATGCCAGAACAATGGAAACCTAAACAACCACTAGTGATGTTGCACAAAAATATTGCCTTGGTTGGTTAAAATAAAATGTTTATTTATGCGCACAGGAAAAGAAGGTTGGAAGGATAGCCCTCAAAATTTTAACTGTGGTTATCTCTGGGTTAAGAGATTATGGATGATTTGTTTTTACATCCTTCCTTTGGTTTGTCGGTACTTAAAATTTTTTTCTGCAGTGGAGAGGTATCCCTTGTGTATAAGAAAAAAAAGCATAAGACTAATGCATTACTTAAGGCAGCAGCAAAGTGAAGGTCAGACTTAGGGAGGGACCAGATGAGGGCTACCTGCCTGATATCTCCAACATTCAGCCTGAAACCGCAGTCCAAACGGTTTAGGAAGCTGCTGTTTTGTTGTTCCCTCTGAAACATGCCCAGAAGCTCATGCTTCTGTGGTTCAAAAGCAGGCCCATTATTCTCCCTGACATTCTTCCAGTTGATAAGAGTAGGTGTAAGAATATACATTTTTCTAACCAGACTCAAAAACTTAGGAAACAAACTTACTCACGGTTACCAAAGGGGAAAGGCGGGGTGGGGGTGGGGGGGGGGGAGGGAAATACTGGGAGATTGGGATTAACATATACACAGTAATATATATAAAACAATCAACAAGGACCTACTGTCTAGCACAGAGAACTCTACTCAGTACTCTGTAATAACCTATATGAGAAAACCACCCGGAAAAGAATCGATATATGTATATGTATAGCTAAATCACTTTGCTGGACACATGAAAGTAACACAACATTGTGTATCAACAATGCTCCAATATAAAAAAACAATGCGTTTGGGGCTTCCCTGGTGGCGCAGTGGTTGAGAGTCCGCCTGCCAATGCAGGCGACATGGGTTCGTGCCCCGGTCCGGGAGGATCCCATATGCCGCGGAGCGGCTGGGCCCGTGAGCCATGGCCACTGAGCCTGCGCGTCTGGAGCCTGTGCTCCGCAGCGGGAGAGGCCACAACAGTGAGAGGCCCGCATACTGAAAAAAAACAAAAACAAACCAACAAAAAACAATGCGTTTGTTTCTAACGAGACTTGATGAAGTTACTTTCATTTCGAAAGGCAAACCAACATGGCCCACAAAGCATAGAATTGTCCTGAATCGGCGCTTGTGCACCATCTGTTCCTTTCTGAGGGTGACTCAGCTTTTAGGGCAGAGAGGAACTGGGGCCTGGCATCCTCCAGGAGCCGGGGCACCAGAACATGCCCACCACAGGATGGAGCTTCCTCTCAAATCAGGCGCCCAGGGGACAGAGCGACAGGCTTCAAGCCTTGCTCCTGCAGGAATTTGGCCACTGTCTACCAGCCTCTATCTCACCTCACCTCGGACCAGGAACACGAGGGTCCCTTCTCCAAAACCTGCTCTGAGTTTGGGTTTGTGCCTTGACAACAGGGTTCCGTGTGAAGTTCTACAGAATCTGTGCAGGGACAGGGAGGCCCTCATCTGGCTCCTGGGGGTTCCCTGCAGATGCCAGAGTGGAGGCCACCCCAGAAGGGAGGGAGTACAGCCAGGACACTGATGCAACCACAGGGGTGGCGGGGACATCCTCGCTGTGCCCTCAGCTCCAAAGCAGACAGACCTAAAGCAGACCTAGGAGCACCACGAGTGCTACTCATAGTGGTGGCAGAAATAGTAGTAACGGTGAATTAAATGTGTCTTCCCGGGCACAAAAATACACATAGATACTGCAGGAAATATGGCATATAAAATCATCATTATGATGACGAATGAATTTTAGCAAGACCTTCAGCTCCATTTCTAGGCACACAGCTCCAGTCCTAGACACGTATGCCTCTCCTCTTTTTATTTTTGTTGTCCACATCCTCATCTGTACAACCAGTAGGAGGTAAGTACAGGGAGGCTCACGGGTGTAGAAACCTGGAGAAGGGCTGAAGTCAGACCCCGGCCTCCACCAAACCCTTTCATACGTACCTAAGACTCACTTCCTTAGAGAAGGAATGGCTGCTTAGGATGGCAACTTGGGGTAGAGTTGCCAGATAAAATGTAAGACGCTCAGTCACATTTCAAGTTCAGAGAGACAATATTTGGGACATACTTACACTGAAAAATCATTTGTTATCTGAAATTCAAACATTGCCTGGGGCATACTCGTCCTACCTAATCATTTGTCCTTCCTCTGAATTCAAGTTTAACTGGGTGTCCTGTATTTGGATTTCCTCTATCCAGCAACCCTGATTTGGTGGCCCTTTGGTGGAAAAGGGCTGCAGAGGTGGGGTGAGGGGCAGCAGTCTGGTGGTACTCATTGTGGCCACTTGGCCTTTCTTTAGAGACCTGTCAGTCCCTCCAGGGGGGGCCTCAGGAACCCCCAGAAGAGAAGGAGGAAAAGGAGACAAGGGGCTTGGACGAAGCCACACCTATAGGTCACATGACAGGGCAGAGCCTCAAAGCTGGGTCCCAGAAGAAGGGTTGGGGGAACTGAGATGTTTCGCTTGAAACAGAAAAGGCAGGTGAGCAAAATCCCACCCTTGGACGTGTTGAAACTGGAGGAGATTTTGAACTGCTGCTAATTTTGAGGCTGAGGGTCTGGAACTCTGGCAGCAGCCACCAGGGCCAGGCAGGCGTGTAAAGAGGCTGTATTTACTCTGTCCTTGAATTTGTCTTTTCATCACTTTTCTTCATTTTTACTCTTTGGCTTTTCCCAAACTGATAATGTTGTAAACGTTTGTTTTAAATTAGACATTTAATAAAAATTAATGGCTGTTAAAAAAAAAAAAAAAAAAGAAAAGGCAGGTGAGGGAGGGTGGGCACTGTCATCCTCAATTGCTGATCAGGTTTCACCTGGAGGTGCAGCACTCAGTGGCTCTTGTGGGCGCAGTCAGAGCCAAGGTGGGGCAGGTACAAGGCGTGAGAGTTCAGACCAGCAGGCGGGCAGGCACCAAGGGAGGTAGGGCCCACCACGGACAGGCTTCCCCAAGAAGCCCCAAGAAGCCGGCTGGCATTCTCCAATGTCCCACAAGGACCAAGGCGGGCTACTGGGAGGGTGAAATCCCATGAGGTACTCACCTGGGTTGTCCCCAGTGAAGGCCACGACTTTGCATCCTGGAGGAAACCCATAGCGCTGGACGAAGTAGGAAGAAATGGCCCCCTGAGGAGAGAAGGCAAGCACGCTCTGCTGAGGCAAACCCCACCTGCTCGACACAACTGTCCACACCTCGGGCCACAGGAAGGCTACAGGCCTGGGTGGGGTCTACAGTCGCATCACACCTGGGATGTCCCTCCTGTTCACAAAACACCAGAGGAGCCCAGCACAGGGCTGCAACCACGCACGTGAGGTCATCCCACTGCCTTGAAGCCCACTTAATTTTGAGATTCAAGGCAACTAGAACAGACCAGTTCCCATTGTGGACTTGCTTTGTAAGCTCCAAATTATGGATGTAGCATTAAAAGTAAATAGAGCTTCCCTGGTAGCACAGTGGTTGAGACTCCGCCCGCTGATGCAGGGGACACGGGTTCATGCCCCGGTCCGGGAAGATCCCACATGCCGCGGAGCGGCTGGGCCCGTGAGCCATGGCCGCTGGGCCTGCGTGTCCAGAGCCTGTGCTCCGCAACAGAAGAGGCCACAGCAGTGAGAGGCCTGCGTACCGCAAAAAAAAAAAGAAATAACAGGAGGAAATCATTAAGCAAACTCATAGAAGTAGATAATGCCTTGCACACACGCTCTATCAGTCAGATTAAGAGTCACTGGACACGTTTGTGCAGAGGTCAACGTTCTAAAGAAAATAAAGCAAGGAAAGGCAGTGTGGAGGAGGTGTTCCACCAGGAACCACAGCCCCTCCAAGACCGCCTGTGGGATCAGAGGGCAGGGATAAGACAGACCTACAGTCTTTAGAGGGCATAGTTATGAAAAGAAAGCATTTTACCCCCTTTCCCTGTCTTGGTTCCAAAAGTGTAAAATAAGTGATGGGATTTCCTGGTGTCTGGGAAGAACATTTTACTCCATCCAGCCAACTTTCGGATTTACATCAGAATAAAGCCATCTCCTGAGAGAGAATTGTCTTGGCCTCCATTGCCTCAGAAAACAGAGCCTGAGGCAGGGCTTGTGCAGGTGGCTTATTTGGGGAAGTAACCCCAGGAAATGAGAAGGGGACAGGGAAGAATGAAACAGAAAAGGGGGGAAGCCCACCCCAGGGTCCTCTGTGGAGCTGGTCATGGCTGTGAGCTGCGTCTGAGGAGCTGCATGAAATGCATGGGGGGCTGTCCACCTTGGGGTGGAACAGGGAGCAGCTCTCCGTAGCTCCCCACCAGTGAAGGGCACACGTGGGGTGCTAACTCCCTGAACCTCCAGGCTGGCAGAGCACAACTGTGGAGTCCCAGGAGGCTCCGGGCAGAAGTGAGGCAAATGAGATGTAGCTCAGGCAGGGTTCTGCTAGGCGACACCTGCGTGAAGCCACAACAACTGGCAAAAAAGTGGGCTGGGAGGATGCAAGGTGGGAAGCGTCTGCTACACTATATCTCCAAATACTTTCCTGCAGAAAAGGAGAGAAAGCCATTTGGGCACCACCTCCAGGAAAAGGGATGACAGAAAACATGGATTTTGCTTGTTTCCCCCCATCACGTGGGTACCTATGTTACAAATGAAAATACACTTTTCACAATCAGTTCTTTTCCATTCCTCAAGCTGCTGGTGTCTTCACGGGCTACCTCTTGGAGGCATGTGTTCCTGGCATAAGGCAAACAAAGCTGGTTGCCGTGGACAACACACCACTCTCCATCTCACTTGAAACTAAAAGCCGTGTGTGGAATACCAGTCCCAGAGGCTTAGCTGTTTACTGTTAGCCTTTCCTTTTTCTTTCTGCTGTGCATCAGCCTGCCTGGGTCCTGAACTGTCTGCTTCTACAGGGCAGGACACCCTTAATTTAAGCTCTGAGCACTGGCCTCACGGCACCCTCTGGATGATGACAATTTGGCTTTGAGATTCTGCTCATGGTGGCAAAGGCTGTTTTCAGCAGGTCACTGTTCATCTCAGGAAGTGCTTCTGTGGTTGGGACTCCACACGTGAGGAGCGAGGCACTCGTGATAGCCTGGTTCTCCTGGTGACCCACCCCTCCCAGCTCTGTGGCTCTCCCCGGGACTCAGGGGCCCTTGTCCTTCCTTCGCAGCCAATGCTCTGCACCACCCAGGGGTTCTGCTTGTTCTGGCTGTGGGGCACAGGCTCCCCGCCAAAGTGCCAAGTGCAGGGCCCAACCAAGAACTTAGCCGGCCAACTAGGGGAAACCAGGGCATGGACAGCCAGTGTCTATTCCGAATGTGGGTGCCACACTGATGGTTAAAGGTTTTTTGTTTTTAATAAATGTATTTATTTATTTTTGGCTGCATTAGGTCTTTGTTGCTGCACACGGGCTTTCTCTAATTGTGGTGAGTGGGGGCTGCTCTTTGTTGCAGTGCATGGGCTTCTCGTTGTGGTGGCTTCTCTTGCTGCAGAGCACCGGCTCTAGGAGTGCGGGCTTCAGTAGTTGTGGCACGCAGGCTCAGTAGTTGTTGTGGCTCACGGGCTCAGTAGTTGTGGCTCGCAGGCTCTAGAGCACAGGCTCAGTAGTTGTGGTGCACGGGCTTAGCTGCTCTGCGGCATGTGGGATCTCTGGGAGCAGGGCTCAAACCCATGTTCCCTGCATTGGCAGTTGGATTCTTAACCACTGCACCACCAAGGAAGTCCCTAGTTAAAGCTTTTTAATTGAATTGTTCATTTTTTTGCTGTTAAGTCGTATGAGTTCTTTATATATACATACATATATATATATATATATATATATATATAGGATATTAACCCTTTATCAGATATATAGTTTACAAATATTTTGTCTCATTTGATAGCTTGCCTTTTCACTTTATTGACCATTTCCTTTGCTGCGTAGAAGCTTTTTACTTTGATGTAGTTATTGCACCTGAGTACAAGACACTGATACAGACATTTCGCTCTGAATCACGTCAAATGCTTACCTTGTACTAGACAAAGTCACATGTGTGTGTGCCCGTGTGTAAATGGATGGGTGTGCGTGTGTGTGTGTGTGTGTGTGTGTGTGTGTGTGTGTGTGTATGCTACACAGCTTCCCCAGTAGCTGCCAGCTCTCCAGTGAGCCGCGTCGCTGGGCAGGGAACCTACCACAACCGAGCATGACGGCACCGGCAGGCCGAGTTTCTCCTCTAAATGAGGTGCACAGGCACCAAGGCAAGCCTGCGACCAGACTCTGTCCTGGATCCGCAACAAATTCATTCCAGAACCTAAGGAAGGAAGGAAACAAGAACGAGAAATCTTAAAAAAGGACCTTTTGTAAAAATGCACAAATCTGGCCGAGAGTGGGTCATTCTTGCAGCAAACGTATACCTGGAGCTCTTTCCCGATGGAACGTATACAATGTGCCTGGGTAACTCTGGAACCAGAGAGCTAGAGGTCGGCAGGGCCCTTAGGAACACACACCTCCGCCCCCCGCCCACAAACATTCCTCACGGGCTTAAATCCCACAGTTAGCCTGGAAATCCACTGCTCTAAGACCTGGCTCGGGGAGGGGAGCTCCCACCAACATCACCTAGGATGGCTCTGCATGTCCCCTGGGGTTCAAGGCTAGAGGCAGCCCTGGCACTGATGTGGGTCAGCTCTCAGGATCTCCCAATCACATCTAACTTTTCAAGGAGAGCTCTCAGACGCCTCTAAAATTCCTCATGCTCGTCACTAAGATAAGCTAAGTCTTCCCTAAAACGAGCTACTTCTCCCAAGGCTCTCCTGAGGATGGGGAGCGGGGGAGAACCCAGAGCGCAGGTGGACAGCCCTCCTCCTCTATGGGCCCAGGTGGAGGCAGGCAGGTGGGCTGGGTGCTGCTAGAGCCCCGTGCCCATACGAGATGGTCAGACTGCTGGTAAATTAAGAGGTGACTTCTGGACAGTGAGGGGAGTGGGTGGAGACCCAGCTGAGGATGAAGCTCAGGAATGTCTAGAGCAACAACGTGACCTTCCCCAGCAGCACTTAGCAGCTGGCTGGGGTGAGTATGGAGGACACAGGTGGATACAGGCTATTCCACGGGTAGGGCTCTGCTGGTCTGAGCTCCAAGGAGCTGGGTTCCTGTGTGGGACGAAGCTTTTCTTCTCCAGATTGTGAGTGAAGCTTCGGGACCACTCCTTAGTCACCCTGCTTGCCCTGAAAACTAGACTAGCGTCTGGTACACGACAGCACTCACACACTTCACCTGAGCTCCCAGAGACTCGGAGCCGCTAGAGGCTCTCCCAGGCCTGGGCCCTTGCTCTGCATTCTCCTCCCTCCACTCTGGTCTCACCCAAGAGCTCCCTCAGCAACCTCCTCCCAGCTCTCCTTCACTGGCATCGTTTGCATTTATTTATTTGTTTGTTTGTTTATTTATCAGAGTAGAGTTGCTTTACAATGTTGTTAGTTTCTACCGTTCAGCACAGCGAGTCAGCTATATGTATACACATATCCCCTCTTTTTTGGATTTCCTTCTCATTAAGGTCACCACAGAGCACTGAGTAGAGTTCCCTGTGCTCTACAGAAGGTTCTCATTAGTTATCTGCTTTATACACAGTATCCGCGTTTATTTCTGTTAGGGTTTTGATTCCAGAAGCTCACCACTCTCATGAGTTCCCCAAGTGCGGACAAAAACTTCAATAAGTAACTCCTTGTGGGAGCCAGGCTCCAAGATGATCCCTACTCAGCCCCTAGTGTTCACACCGTTTGGGGTCCCCTCTCCCTGTTCCCGTAGGTCTGTGTGACCAGGGACAGGGATGTACATCACTCCCAAGATCATGTGAAAGACCCTGTGGCTTCTGCTTGGCCGCTGTCTCCTCTCACCCCTCGCCTGGGGTGAATCCAGCTCCCATATGGGGGAGGGGCTCACGTGGCAAGGAACTGAGGCCTCTGGCCCACGGTCACGTGCGTGGCCTGGAAGTGGATCCTCCAGCCCCAGTCGAGCGTTTAAGTGACCGCAGTGCTGGCGGCCAGCTTGACTGCCACCTCCTAAGAGACCCTAGGCCAGAACCATCCAGAAGCCACTCCCTGATTACTGACATTCAGAAACTCTGTGAGATAATAAACATGTATGACTCTCAGCTGCTAAGCGCTGGGGCCATTTTCTTGGCAACAGACGGTAGGGCTGGAAGACTGGCACCCACCCGGGTGCATGGGGCTCACGCTGCCCGCACGCCCGCTAAACAGACCCACACCATGGACTCCGAAGACTTACCATCACTGTAGTCAATAGGAGAGTGAGACCCAAGGAACAGAGAAGCAGCAAAACTACTGACCAAGGAAATTCTCTGCAGAAGAGAGAAACACAGTGAGATTTATGACTCACTTCCATAAACAACTGACTACTTCTGACACACACACAACAGGACAAGAGTTTTAAACTGGGGAGGGAAGTAGAAATTTTGAGCAAGATGCCCCAGCAATGTGAGGGACTGAGTATCCCTCAGTCCTTCAGAGCATTTTGAGTGGCTGGAACACCAAGAAGTGACTCCTTAGGAAAGCCCCTTGCTCTGCAGTTTCTGACAAGCCATAAAACTGTCAAGTTCAAAATGGAAAAAAAAAAAAAAAAAAAAAAGGGTGGGAAGGATTCCGGGTTTTCACTGCCTGGGGTCTGGGTTCGATCCCTGGTCAGGGAACTAAGATCCTGCAAGCTGCAAGGCACTGCCAAAAATAAAAACCAACAACAAACAAACCAACTACAAAATCTTATAAAAAAGCCACGCTTAGGGAAGCAGGTTTTCATCCAGAATCCATACGCCAGGGAGTGTGGTGCCCTGATTTCCCTCCTCTATGTCTATGGTCTTTATATCTAGTCACAGAGGAAGTGGGATGCGTGGCCACAAGATTCAGAAACAACACACACAGTCTCAGGGGTTCAGAATGAGAAGGGAAAGCCGGCCCCTCAGAAGCCAGAGGCACCAAACATGAACGGGAGGAACTGATAATGGATTCTAAAGGTCACCCTGAGGGTCTCTGCTTCCACATGGGAATCACGAGCCCTTGGACCAGGGGAGAGAATGCCATCACCTCCTGTCCCCAGTTGGGCCACCTTTGTTCCACACAGAGAACTCAGAGAATTTTTATCACCCCCTCCACCCAAAACCTTCATTAACGGCTAAAGCTGCAGAGTAATCTGGAACCTTGAATCATTAAATTAAAAACTGCATGTTAACGTCCAAGATTTAAAAGGCAATTCGGTTTAACACAAGCTGATCATTTTCTAATTACTCAGAGAGGACAATCACTAGCCAGGATGTTGAGCTGCTTCTCAGGCAGCATTAAGTGCTGGCTTTCAGCAACTGTGGATCAAGGAATGAACCTGGGTTCCTGGCTCTGGTTGAAGGGCCACAGCTGGAGACACTGGTCCAGCCTTAGAAACTGCCTAAGAAAACAATGACCCCACACCAATCAAATGCAGGTAACCATCTTGCGTTAACCATAGAAATTGAGTAGACAGAGCCTAAGGGCACCCAGATCTCCTACTCAGGTGGTCCCCAGGAAGACACCAGGCCCCCTGCTCCCACCCTGACCCTGACCTCCACCCTTCTGGTCAGGAGAGCCCCGGAATTCTCTTTCCCACAATTCCAGTCTTTCCCTCCTCTTTGGAAAATGCCTGACAATGAGAATAAAAGCAAATTGAATATATATCATTTTGAATGTCTGCTAATCAATGTTTTTAGCCCACGCACATGAGACTTATTTATGCTAAGTTATAAAAGGAATTCAACTGCGACTTTCAATCAAAGAAGAATGTTTAGGGACTTCCCTGGCGGTCCAGTGGTTAAGACTTCGCCTTCCAATACAGGGGCTGCAGGTTCGATCCCTGGTTGGGGAGCTAAGATCCCACATGCCTCGGCCAAAAAACCAAAAACAGAAGGAATATTGTAACAAATTCAAAGAAGACTTTAAAAATGGTCCACATCAAAAAAAAAAATCTTAAGAAAAAAAAAAGAGGAACGTTCAACCAACCTCTGTGTGTGAGTAGGCCTCGGGGTTCTGCTGGTAAAGCTTTGCAATTTGGTTTCCTGTAAATCGCTGGAAAAAGAGTGCAAATTCTTAAAAACCCAAATCCTACAGGGAATGATCAACTTCATAAAGTAAAGTTAGTGTAGCATGCTCTGAAGATTAGTTAGCATAATGAGAGCTGAAGGCCTCAAATCTGGAAATGTTTGATGTCTGCTGAACATCCTTACCAATAACCTCACTCCTCACGCAGGAGGGTGTCTGCTCTGACCAAGGGCACCCATGCAGGGGACTCAGGTATTATCCCCACCCACATTCTTCTTCCTTAAGGCAACCCAAGTAGGGTTTGTCCTATCCCCCAAACCTCTGCTCCAGGGAGTCTCGAATTACCTCAGCTGGGCCAACAGCAGCCACCCTATGGGATGGGGTAGGACCACGGATGAAGCCAACAGGAAAGAGGCACTCTTATTTTTTTTTACTGTCCCAGGAGCTGCACTAAGCATCTTACTCCTTGGGACTCCTTTCAGCTCCCAAACTACCCAAAATGTAAGTGCTATTTTTATCTCCAGGTTAAAGAGGCTGAAACTGAGGTGCCATCATCACCCGCATACACAGCACAGCCTTGGTCACACGTCAGCTCTGACCTGGGAGGGCTGAGGCGCAACAGGAGGTCTGCCCGTGCTCGCTGAGCAGCACACATGGCCTTGCTCAGAATCAGGGGCCAGAGAGCCCGGTCCTGGCTCCACACAGGGAGCACCCACACAGCCTGGCACCCACACAGCCTCACGTGATCCCCACAGGGACAGGTCACCAGCCGTGTCCTCTCAGACACCCAGGGAGAAGTCACCAGAGCTAGCAACCAGACCTTCCTCCTGGCCCAGCCCATGGCGGGCGTTGCCCACCTCATAGGCGCGGGACCCAGTGAGGCAGCTGAGAGCCTGGGCCCCACCCACGGTGGCCTCCAGCTGGCGGCACTGGGCTGTGGTGCTGGAGTCCATCCACACCGGGCAGTCACTGATGGAGAAACAGGCCTGGAAAGAAGGGGCAGAGGCACAGGCATGAGCTCCGCCCACTGACTCTGGGGGCCGCCCTGGCGCTGGCAGTCACGCCCATCACAGCAGCTGTGGACGCCTCTTCCCTGGATGTGACCTTGGAAGACCCATGGGCAAGCCCTTCGTGTCCAAATCAGCCCGGCCTAGAGGGGGTCTCTCCCAGGAAAGCTCAAGGTGGAAGGCTCTGGCGAGGACACCTGAGCACCACAGGCAACACCAGAGATGGGCGGTGAAGGGCCAGAGCTGCAGCAAAGGGCAGCTTGGCGGGGGCCTGTGGAGCCTGGGAGAAAAGGAGACGTCAGAGCCTACCTTCCCAGCATCACCGGGAGGCATCGCGTCCAGGGGGAGATTCCTGAGGGGGGAACTTGCAACAGAGTCCTGCTGGGCTGGAGGCGACCAGTGTGATGTGGGCCATTAGCACCTGAGCCTCTGCCCAGACAGCAGGGATGTCTGTGGCAGGCAGGCAGGGAAGACCACGTTCACAGGACTGCTGCCCAAGCCAACTTCCCACACCCTTGACGATGCACAAAAGCCCCAGGCTTCAGGGCCCACAGGATTCGGGGCCCTCCTCCCCGCTACGGAAGTTTCTCAGACTCCCACAACACGGCCAGTTACCTGCAGCTGCTCATGCAACAGGAGGTCCGGTGACAAGCTTGTCAGCACCTGGCTGGCCCCAGCCTTCCAGTACACGCTTCCATGTTGCTGCCGAGGGAAAACCCAAGCCCGTGTTCACACGGCCACACACCTGTGTCAGCCTCCTGGAGACCCAGAAAGACCCCAGACCACACGCCAAAGAACTGGACTCCAAGCCTGCCCCACCACTTGTAAGTCGCAGAGGTCATCACCTTTATGAGACTTGGTTTTCATTTCTATAATATGGGGAGGAACTCTGCCCTGTCCACCTCAAAACCTGTAGGAAGGGTCCAAGAAAGAACTATCGGTCTGGATTTTGGTGGCTCTGTAAAACTGTATTTAAATATATTGCTCATAATATTACCTGACATTCACTCATTCATTCACTTACCCAGTATTCATTCAACAAACATTGATGGATCACCCAGATCGTGCCAGGCATGGGACAGATGACTAGGGTAGTATTGTCGCTACTCTGCAGGATACTGGAGTTGAGTCAGGGAAAAGGACACGAACGGACAAAACCCTATTAAGTGCAGTGGCAGGGCTGTGGGAACACAGAGGAGGGGCATCTAGCCAGCTGGGGGTGCAGGTGGGTAGAAGTGGACGTGATAATTAGGGAAGGATCCCGGAGTCGAGGGTGGAGGTGCTCCACGCAGAGAGTAACCACAGCTGAGAGAGGCCGGCAGGTGCACGGAAGGGGCCTGAGGCTGGGGCGGGGGGCAGTAGGGACTGGAGGGGGAGGTGACAGCCTGAGCCTTGACATCCATGCTCGGGAGGCTGGGGCTTATCTTGGGGTGCTGAGAACTCTGGATTGGCAGGGGAGTGACGTGGCCAGGGCTGAATGTATGAAAGGGCTTGTGGGAGTCATGGAGAAGGTAGGTTGGAGGAAGGGAGGAGAAGCAGAGGCCCAGAGAAAAATGATGGGTACCAGGCCTGGGGCAACAGAGGTGGAGTTGGAGAAGAAACGGCAGACTCAAGAGTCACGTACAAATCAGCAGCACGAGGGGACCCCCTGGATGTAGGGGTGGGAAGAGGGAGGGGTCAGGAATGACACCTGGGGTGTGGCCCCGGCAGAGAAGGAGAACTCCCCAAGAAAGGGCACCGGAGGGGGACATCGGGGGAAAGACAGTGTGCTCAGTCTGGGACATGATAAGGTTGGGGTATTGCTGGGACACCCGGCCAAGGGGGCAGAGGGGATGTCTGGGAGGGAGAGGGTGTCCCGGCCTGGGGTTCACGTGAGAGATGTGGACAAGCTCACCAGGGACTCTGTTTAGTGTAACAAGGACACAATCAATACACTCCTGTTAGGTCAGGGGAAGAAGCGGCATCTTCAGAAGCGTCAGTAAGCGCTCTCTAACAAGGATGTGAAGACACACTAATCCAGCATGGAGCCAAGTGATTCGGAGGATAACACTGGACTTGAATCCTGACTCCTCCTCCTAGCAGCTAAGTGACCTTGAGCAAGTGACATCACCACTTGGTGCCTCTGTTTCCCCATGTAAATGGCAGTGATAATAAAAGCAGCTAAAACTTAAAGTTTTTTTGCCCTGTCCTATGTATTTAACATTCACATTGACCCTACGGCACGTGAGAGTATGGAGGCACCAGAAAGCTGGACGACGTGCCCTAGGTTGCTGCTGGTAAATGGCAGAGCTAGGGATCAAACCCAGAGCCCCTGTGCTAACCACTGCATGATACCACCTGGTACAATCATTACGAGGATTAAGTTAGTGCATGTAAAATGCTCAGCACTGCACCTGCCGTACACTAAGTGCTCCATGTTCTTTGTCACCATTATTACTAATATCTCTACTACTAAAACTGCTATCATTATTAGCATGATTTCTGACTTTGCTTTTACTTCCAAGAAACAGAAGAGCAATTCCGTGCCCTCAAACAGTCATAGTACATTCACGTCAAATGCTTCCTCTTCCCCTTAGAGGACCTCTATCCAGTGCCTCCTCACCCTGTGTCCAATTTTATGTAACGCTTAACTGTAAAAACTGTCTCAAATCCTTTTGCAAGGAAGCAAGTGATATATCCACCAAGGAGAAACAGCTATACGGATATTCACTGCAACAAAATGTGTGCCGTGGCTTTCAAGAACAAGCACCTTCCCTCGAGGGAAGCTGTCACCTCGGCACCTGCACCACTGCCCAAGACAGACGCCCTTATGCCATAGACAGAAGCTGCAGCAAACAAACCTGGCCCGCCCCAGACAAGGCGAGGACTTGAGAGAAGTCAAAGCCCGAAGCCTTCATCTTCTCCAAGATGATATCCAAAGCCTGAGAAGAAACACAGAATCCACCGTGACTGTCCACAGAACCAGGCTAACACACAAGCCTTGATGTGGACTGTAAGTGCCTGCCCTTCCAGTGCAGGCAGAGAAGGAACTGAGGACTCGGGATTTGGAAGCACTAGAATAAATACATCAATTAAACGAGTAGGCATCAAGCAAACAAAAAAGTAAGCTATGCTAAAAATATTTTAAATAAATGGAATCAGAAACCAGCACTCCTCAAATTTTGCTTCTCCAATTGGTGACTTCCAGGCGCACAGGAAGAGCAAAAACGAGGTGGCTCAAATTTCGGTTTCTTTTATCTGCATTTTCAACCCACCGTATTAGTGATACAACTTCACTGCAATGGAGAAGCAAAGAGCAAAGCAGAGGCTCCCATCAGAACAGGGCTCCAGGCCCAGACTCCTGTGTCCAGGAGTACAGGTTGGAGGGAGTAGGTAAAGATGGTGACCATTTGTCCCAACCCCCTATTTCCCCCCCTCCACCGTCTGGTTGGAACTGCCTTTCTGGCAAGACCCCATGTGTGGGATGGATGGTGCCACCCAGAAGAGCTTGACACTGCCCCGGGAATTAGATACGGATCCCAGGCTGTGTTTTCTTCAGGGTACAGAAGCCACTGGAGCTTTGGCCTGACCTCCCCCACCCCCATCCTATGCCGGGAGGGCTCTTTCCCAGTCCTGGCTGCGGCTGCCAACTTGGCCCTGCTTGCCAAACCTCAGGCAGGGAGTGGAGCAGAGCTGGGGAAGGGACTGGCAAAGCTAGAACAGGTCCAGTTCTGGGGGCCCCTCAGGAGTAGCAATTATCCTGGTCCCAACCCCAAGCCTGGCTCTCTACTCACTTGCCACCTCCCCAAGTTAAGGCCTGGGCCCATCCGAAGCCCCTGACATCCTCAGTGGGACCTCCAGACAGCGACTCTTGTTGGTTACCCCCACTGCACTGCCCTATGGTCCGGCTCAGCCCCCTGAAGTATTTCCCCGGCAGCCTGTGGGGCGGAAATTCATCCTTTACGCCCAGTCCTCCAGTATGAGTCAGGGTCAGGCCGATAAAAAAGAAATCATCCTTGTTACATTAACAGAAAGAAGTTAGTACAGAGAATCGGTTAAACAGGTACTGGAGGACGGAAAAAGCTTTGGCCAGACACATTCAGTGCTGCCTTGGGCTGGGCTGTAGTTTCAGGGTCTCAGGTCCCCTGCGGCCCATGAGGCAGCCCTTGGCTCCTATCATACCTGCCTGTGCTGTCCACACACCCTGGCCCTGTGGCCCCGTGGGTCACCCGGATCTGGCAACAGGCATCTTCCTTTCTCACTGGTCCTAAGCGGGCAGGCCTGGCTTGGTATGGATCTGAGCCTGACTGGGCAGGTCACAAGCCACCATTCTGAAGGCCCCTGCCCCTGGAGTTAAAGAGCCTGGCGACTGAGCACTAAAAGAAGAGCCCAAGGGGCACGTTTGGATCTCAGGGTTCAAGCGTGGCCACAGGGCCTGAAATCAGAGTGTTTGGGAAACGTCTGCTCTGTGGCATTTTAAAGATGGTCACTAAAAAAAAAAATAATAAAAAATAATAAAGATGGTCACTGGTAGGACTTTCCAGCTGCTCTGGCTTCAGAACCTGGAAGCCCTTTGTGAGTCCTCTCAGCTCAGGAGTACTGAGGCTGAGTCTGGCCCTAGGACCATGCAGGTTCCACTACCCCAGGAGGACCTCTCAACAGAGGCTCTCATGAGCTGCCACCTTTGGGCTTCCTAGCAAATCGCAAAGTCTGCTGGTAAGATGGGCTGGGAGAGGAGAGCGACAGGAATCCCTGTACTTACCTGGACCCACATCAGGACTGGAGAAGTCACTGTCAGCCCATCCTCGTGAACATGAACTCCACCCTGAGTCCTGCAAGCAGAAGAGAGAATGTGGGATAGAGCCTCAGGCAGGGGCCCAGTGATGGCAGATCCTGGATCCCTCCCACAGAAGGAGAAGCAACCTCCCACCCCCACAGCCTTGTGTGGGAACTCTAGATTGAACAGGGAAGATGATGGGCAAGATGGAGAGAGAAGGCATGGAAATTGCCCGGTGTGGCCCAGAGGTGGCAATTCTCGGAAAGCGCCAGCAAAAACAAACCTTCTCAGTATAAGGGGTTCACCCTGCAAGGCAGTCACTTGGAGCAGTGGGCATGAAGGGACTGGAGACATTTGGGGTTGGATTAGAAGCCCTTCCAAATCCACTTCATAATCTTGGAGTGAGGAGGCCTTTTAAACAACGACTCAAAACCAAGAAGCAGGGGTTCCCTGGTGGCGCAGTGGTTGAGAGTCTGCCTGCCGATGCAGGGGACGCGGGTTCGTGCCCCGGTCCGGGAAGATCCCACGTGCCGCAGAGCAGCTGGGCCCGTGAGCCATGGCCGCTGAGCCTGCGCGTCCGGAGCCTGTGCTCCGCAGCAGGAGAGGCCACAACAGTGAGAGGCCCGCGTACCGCAAAAAAAAAAAAAAAAAAAAAAAAA
>RJWK010026196.1:0-27201 GCA_004363435.1 Platanista minor
CATAATGATCAAGGGATCAACCCAAGAAGAAGATATAACAATTATAAATATATATGCACCCAACATAGGAGCACCTCAATACATGAGGCAACTGCTCAGAGCTATAAAAGAGGAAATCGACAGTAACACAATAAAAGTGCGGGACTTTAACACCTCACTTACACCAATGGACAGAGCATCCAAAATGAAAATAAATAAGGAAACAGAAGCTTTAAATGACACAATACACCCGATAGATTTAAGTGATACTTATAGGACATTCCATCCATAAACAGCAGACTACACTTTCTTCTCAAGTGCACACGGAGCATTCTCCAGGATAGGTCACATCTTGGGTCACACATCAAGCCTCAGTAAATTTAAGAAAATTGAAATCACATCAAGCATCTTTTCGGACTACAACGCTACGAGATTAGAAATGAATTACAGGGAAAAAAACGTAAAAAACACAAACACATGGAGGCTACACAATACGTTACTATATAACCAAGAGATCACTAAAGAGATCAAAGAGGAAATCAAAAAATACTTAGAGACAAATGACAATGAAAACACGATGATCCAAAACCTATGGGATACAGTCAAAGCAGTTCTAAGAGGGAAGTTTATAGCTATACAAGCCTACCTCAAGAAACAAGAAAAATCTCAAAGAAACAGTCTAACCTTACACCTAAAGGAACTAGAGAAAGAAGAACACACAAAACCCCAGAGCAGAAATAAATGAAATAGAAACAAAGAAAACAATAGCAAAGATCAATAAGACTACAAGCTGGTTCTTTGAGAAGATAAACAAAATTCATAAACCATTAGCCAGACTCATCAAGAAAAAGAGGGAGAGGACTCAAATCAATAAAATTAGAAATGAAAAAGGAGAAGTTACAACAGACACCACAGAATACAAGGCATCCTAAGAGACTACTACAAGCAACTCTATGCTAATAAAATGGACAACCTGGAAGAAATGGACAAATTCTTAGAAAGGTATAACCTTCCAAGACTGAACCAGGAAGAAATAGAAAATATGAACAGATCAATCACAAGTAATGAAACTGAAACTGATTAAAAATCTTCCAGAAAACAAAAGTCCAGGACCAGATGGCTTGACAGGTGAATTCTATCAAACATTTAGAGAAGAGCTAACACACATCCTCCTCAAACTCCTGCAAAAAACTGCAGAGGAAGGACCACTCCCAAGCTCATTCTATGAGGCCACCATCACCCTGATACCAAAACCAGATAGGGATACTACAAAAAAAGAAAATTACAGACCAATATCACTGATGAATATTGATGCAAAAATCCTCAACAAAATACTAGCAAACAGAATCCAACAACACATTAAAAGGATCATATACCATGATCAAGTAGGATTTACCCCAGGGATGCAAGGATTCTTCAATATACGCAAATCAATCAATATGATACACCACATTAATAAACTGAAGAAGAAAAACCATATGATCATCTCAGTAGATGCAGAAAAAGCTTTTGACAAAATTCAACACCCATTTATGACAAAAAGTCTCCCGAAAGTGGGCATAGAGGGAACCTACATCAACATAATAAAGGCCATATATGGCACACCCACAGCAAACATCATTCTCAATGGTGAAAAACTGAAAGCATTTCCTCTAAGGTCAGGAACAAGAAAAGGATGTCCACTCTCACCACTATTCTTCAACACAGTTTTGGAAGTCCTAGCCACGGCAGTCAGAGAAGAAAAAGAAATAAAAGGAATACAAATTGGAAAAGAAGAAGTAAAACTGTCACTGTTTGCAGATGACATGATACTACACATAGAGAATCCTAAATACGCCACCAGAAAACTACTAGAGCTAATCAGTGAATTTGGTAAAGTTGCAGGATACAAAATTAATGCACAGAAATCTCTTGCATTCCCATACACTAATGATGAAAAATCTGAAAGAGAAATTATGGAAACACTCCCATTTGCCATTGCAACAAAAAGAATAAAATACCTAGGAATAAACCTACCTTGGGAGACAAAAGACCTTTATGCAGAAAACTGTAAGACACTGATGAAAGAAATTAAATATGATACCAACAGATGGAGAGATATACCATGTTGTTGGATTGGAAGAATCAATATTGTGAAAATGACTATACTACCCAAAGCGATCTACAGATTCAATGCAATCCCTATCAAATTACCAATGGCATTTTTTACAGAACTAGAACAAAAAAATCTTAATACTTGTATGGAGACACAAAAGACCCGGAATAGCCACAGCAGTCTTGAGGGAAAAAAACAGAGCTGGAGGAATCAGACTCCCTGACTTCAGACTATACTACAAAGCTACAGTAATCAAGACAATATGGTCCTGGCACAAAAACAGAAACACAGATCAATGGAACAAGATAGAAAGCTCAGAGATAAACCCACGCACCTATGGTCAACTAATCTATGACAAAGGAGGCAAGAATATACAATGGAGAGAAGACAGTCTCTTCAATAAGTGGTGCTCAGAAAACCGTACAGCTACATGTAAAGGAATGAAATTAGAACACTCCCTAACACCATACACGAAAATAAACTCAAAATGGATTAGAGACCTAAACATAACAGCGGACACTATAAAACTCTTAGAGGAAAACATAGGAAGAACACTCTTTGTCATAAATCACAGCAAGATCTTTTGTGATCCACCTCCTAGAGTAATGGAAATAAAAACAAAAATAAACAAATGGGACCTCATGAAACTTCAAAGCTTTTGCACAGCAAAGGAAACCATAAACAAGAAGAAAAGACAACCCTCAAAATGGGAGAAAATATTTGCAAACGAATCCATGGACAAAGGATTAATCTCCAAAATATCTAAACAGATCATGCAGCTCAATATTAAAGAAACAAACAACCCAATGCAATAATGGGCAGAAGACCTAAATAGAGATTTCTCCAAAGAAGACATACAGATGGCCACGAAGCATATGAATAGCTGCTCAACATCACTAATTATTAGAGAAATGCAAGTCAAAACTACAATGAGGTAGCACCTCACACCAGTTAGAATGGGCATCATCAGAAAAGCTACAAACAAGAAGTGCTGGAGAGGGTGTGGAGAAAAGGGAACCCTCTTGCACTGTTGGTGGGAATGTAAATTGATACAGCTACTATGGAGAACAGTATGGAGTTTCCTTACAAAACTAAAAATAGAAATACCATATGATCCAGCAATCCCACTACTGGGCATATACCCAGAGAAAACCGTAATTCAAAAAGACACATGCACCCCAATGTTCACTGCAGCACCATTTGCAATAGCCAGGTCATGGAAGCAACCTAAACGCCCATTGACAGACGAATGGATAAAGAAGAGGCGGTACATATATACAATGGAGTATTACTCAACCATAAAGAGGAACGAAATTGGGTCATTTGTTGAGACGTGGATGGATCTAGAGACTGTCATACAGAGTGAAGTAAGTCAGAAAGAGAAAAACAAATATCGTATGTTAACGCATATATGTTGAATCTAGAAAAATGGTAGAGATGAACTGGTTTGCAGAGCATAAATAAAGACACAGATGTAGAGAAGAAACGTATGGACACCAAGGGGGGAAAGCGGCGGGCAGGTGGGGGGGGTTGGTGTTATGAATTGGGCAATTGGGATTGACATGTATACACTGATGTGTCTAAAATTGATGACTAATAAGAACCTGCTGTATACAAAAAGAAATAAAAATTTAAAAATTAAAAAAAAAAAGAAAATGCTCAGCTGAATATGTGGTCAGTAAGAAGACTGTAGAACATGTAAACACTCCACAGAAGAAACATGTGCCCTTCTTCGGTATTTCACCATTGTCACTGATAGATCCACTTTAACTACAAGGTAAGTTTTGGAAACAAAGCACAACCTCCTTTGATGCGAACTTTCATTCTCTTCTTTAAGAAAACCCCCAACTCTGAAGTTCACCTATTTTTAGAAATCTATTTATTCAACACATAGTTACTGAGTACCTACCCTGGGCAGACACTGTGCTGGGCTAAAAGCTGGGGCTTACGTACTGGACATGACAGGCAGGACCCCTGACCTCACAGAGCTCGTGGTCCAGCCAAGGTGGGAGCAGGGCCTCTCCCTCTCTGGCACAGGCATGACAAACATCCTCTTCACCCAAACAAGGTCACTTGTTAATGGATCCCATTACCTCCCTCATACTTTTCTTTTTCGAATAAAAAAATGTTTGATAATTATCTGCCTGGCAGAATTCTGCAATTAGGCTCATTAAATGAGAGAGTGCAGTGTTCAGAGAAGTCAATTAAGAATGGCAAGAGAGAGAATTTTGAGATTACATGCAAACCAGGTATGGACCCGCATTGTATTCAGGCTCAGGAAGGGCTGTGTGAACAGAACTTGGCAGTTAACATGGGTCCCAGTAGGTGGGTACCATGCATTTGGGAAAGCAAGGGAGATCCCCAAATGATTCTCTTTTGCAAAAAGCAGGCACTCAGCCTAAAGAGACCCAGGAACTAAACAGCAGGGAATCACATTTAACAACTGAACAAGGGTCAAGAAACTGAAATTGCCTGGGAGACCAAAAATCAGCTACAGCCTCTGAGTAAAGCCACAAATTCAGCCTAGAAAAGAGATTTGTGAGGGCTGGCTTGTGATACTCTCCCAGAATGGAGGCAGAACAGAGAAGGCAGAGGGCCAGGAAGCAGGAGATGCTGACATTCTTCCTGTGCGGGAAGGCAAATTTGCCGCCGGAGTACCGGAGCGACTCGTCAACTATCTGCAATTATTTCAATTATTCCTTCAGTGAAAATCATTTGGGATGTTAGCGATTATTCGATTCTCCTGGGAAAAGAGACGGCAAATATACCGCAAGGGCTCAAACAAACAAGTGAACTGATTATCTTCTGTCACTTGTTCATTAAACCAACATTTAGTTTAGGTGCAGGAGGTACAAACATGACCAAGACATGAGTGGGAAGCCTCAAACTTCCAGGCAAGAGGATGAAATTGAGGAATCAGTGCTATAAAGGCAACAAAAAAACAAATCGCCAATGTTTAGACTGTTTTAGAAACAGTCTAAAAGAGTAAAAAATAAATTCCAAAAAATCAACTAGTTCGACTCCCTGCTCTTTTTTAAAAAAATAACCCCACCTTGGCATTATAGTTCAGGAGTACTTTAATCTCAGTATTTTCTGATGCAGAGAAAATAAAGTGAAATTATAGGTCACTGAAGAAGACATGAAAGGGCTGTGCAGTATAATCCAAGTATCTGTATTTGTTCTCCAGTGTCAGTTCATTATACTATTTTTATCCCGAGCTCCAGATTATTACATCTGATGCGCAGAATTCCGAAGGTATTACATATTGACCTCAAAGCCTCATTAGAAATGGAAAAAAAAAGAAAAAAGATTGTTCATGTCTCAATTTAAACACTTACCTGGCTGTTTTATAACCAGTACATCTTTACATTTAGGGTCACCTGAAAAGGTGAAGGCCCCAAGGAAGCTCCAAATTTCACACAAGGGCTAGCAAACAAGAGGTGCTCAACGCCCATTTTAAAATAAAAGCTAGTTTAAGATGAGATCAATTGCCATTTTTTTCTTATTCTAATTATCTCAGTGCCATTGCTTGAAACAATCTGTTTTTCTCTTGGATTCAGAGTTAAATAGGAAGAAAGTGGGAAAGGACGACAATTTATTCAGAGCCAACCAGGTGTGAAGGATTGTGAGGCTTGTTTTCTCCTTTCAGCCTCATAACACCTTATGAGACAGGCAGTATGAGAAAGAAGCCAGGTTCAGAGGTTATTTAATTATGGTCACATAATTAAATTTAATTATGGCTAATTATGGTCACACAGCTCATAAGTGACAGAGATGAATCTGAACCCAGGTCTGACTCCCAAATCCAGGCTATTTCTAGCTGACTCCTTGGTTTTGTGGAAAGCATTCTACTGTGCTTAACATCATGTTTGGCTTTCAAGAACAGGAAGTCATTTAACCAGCAAACAATTGTCACAGTTTTAACATTTATCTGAATAAAGCTAGACTTTACATCTGTAGCCCGATAAGTCTGACACTTTTACAAATTTAACAAATAGATCAGATTAAGTGTTTTTAAAAAATTCAGGAAAACACACAGCCTCAGCACAGCTTTGAGCACCTTAGGCTGGGCTTTTAAAAACCAGACGCTGCTTAGCATTTATATGGCACAGCAAGACTAGGACCCTCTAGAAGTTCACTACTCTTCAAATGAATCTGATAACGTCCCTAAGGCAGAGACTGCCTGGTGGACCAAGAAGAAGAAAAAGCAAGCCTAATTTAGAAAACTCAAAATAAATCATTGGAAAGGACATAAATCCTTCCTTAGCTGGCTTTATTCCTTTCTAATAGGTCAGCGGTTTTCAAAGTGTGTTCCTGGGAACCCCAGGATTCTTTTGAGGAACTTCAAGGGCCATGGAGGCCAAAAAGGAAACTGTGCAAAGTCCTACACTTTTTACCCCTACCTACTCCAAGCAGCTCAGTTATCTGTCTTACACAGATATTATATGTGATAGTATAATATATAATTATATTCTAATTATATAATATTTATATTAAATAATATCAATATTACTGATATTATATATAAAAATATATGGGTGGGAAAAGACAGATTCCAACTTTTAAAAAGTTTGGAGACCTCTGCTAGTGTGTTATGGCAACAATTAAATGGGTATGTTAACATTTCCCCAAAGAAAAACTGGGATAAGCAAGCTGGGGTTCTCTAACGGTTACAGATCTGAGAGCAGGCACCTTTTTTTCTGCCGTGGAAAGTTAACTCAAAATGCTTTAAGATTCAAAATGTGCCTTTAAAAAAACAAGTCATGAGTTTTTTAAAAAAATGTGGGGTTGGGAAGGACGCTGTTGATAAAATTACAGAGCATACACGACAGCATGGGGTGCCCACAATACACTCTGCAATGGGGCCAAGATCATTAACTTGTTCCCAAGACAGCGTGTTTCTTAAGAAGAGCTTCTCTTGCAACTGCTCCATTCTAAAGAAAAGACAGACACCTTGGTCACTTCTGTAACAAGGCAGCTAATGATGGCACCTCTTATAGCACTGGGAACGATATTTAGAGAAGGACTGTATACCTGATGCAAACTTTGCTCAATAGCCTCGGTTCCCTTTTCACAACTAGAAACAAGATCGGTGATGTTGTGCATTAAAAATCCTAAAAGTCGGGCTTCCTTGGTGGCGCATTGGTTGGGAGTCCGCCTGCGGACGCAGGGGACACGGGTTCGTGCCCCGGTCCGGGAAGATCCCACACGCCGCGGAGCGGCTAGGCCCCTGAGCCATGGCTGCTGAGCCTGCGCGTCCGGAGCCTGTGCTCCGCAACGGGAGAGGCCACAACAGTGAGAGGCCCGCATACAGCAAACAAACAAACAAACAAACAAACAAAAATCCTAAAAGTCTACCGACCATAATTGTCCCTTCTCTGGAAAGAGTGTGAGCTTTGGATTTAGACAAACCTGAGTTCAAACACTAGTCCTACCACTAACTATCAGATTGGGTCCTTTAACTTGTTCAAGCTTTAATTTCTTTATCTTTTAAGTGGGGATAATACAACGTACCAGAGAAGACTGTTGTGAGGAATGAAGACAAGGTGGCAGCCAACACATCCACAGCGCTTACCGTGTGCCAGGCACTAAGGGCTTTGCATAGATTGTCTATAACTACCTCCCTTTTACAGATGTGGAAATTAAGGCAAAGAAAATTTAAGACTAAATAAAATAATACAGGTAAAAAGTCAACCACAGAGTTGCCAGACAAGATGTTCAACTGATGTCAGTTCCTCCCTCTCCCCCATCTTCCCCTTTGAAACAGCATAGCCATGTGAATTAAAAATACAATGGGAAATCAGGGCTCAAGACACTGGATTCAAAATGACTCACTGGATGTCACTGAGAAATGACTAAGTCTCATCACCCACAGAAGCAAGAGCACCACCAATGTGGGAACAGCTATATGATTGCTTAGGGACATATGCAGGCACAAAGGGTCAGACTATAGTGTAACAATCATCCAATAATCCTTCCAACCTCCCAGTTCTCCTTTCAGATACTTTGCTATTTGCTCTCTTTCGTTCCCTAGTCCGTTAGAACCTAATGGACTATATCACAATAAAGTCTGTCAGGGTATGAATGCCACTCAGGAGTCCCCAGAGTCTATACAGTTGGCCCTCTATATCCACAGGTTTCCCATCTGAGGATACAACCAACCCATCCGCAGCATACGGTTTCATTTCAGTCATTGCTGACATTCCCACTCCTCTACGTCACACATCCAGAGCTGCAGAAAGGTTCTAGAGGTTTTGCAAACTACTCTGGTCTCCAAGCTGCCCCACTGGCTACTGCTGAGCTGCCCCCTTTGTGAGTCTACAGTGGAATTCACTCACTCATGCATTAACAAAGTTTACTGAGCAGCTACTATACTCCATACTCTGCTCAAGGAACTGGGTATACAACAACAAAGAAACAGGAAGATGAGACTGCTGCCTTCTCAGAGCCTCCAAAGTTCCCTGAATACTGAAGGATCTGTTCCTTCCTCAGGCTGCAGAATCTCAGCCATGGCTGGCAGTTCAGGTGGCCCAGGCCCAGGCACACAACACAGCCACTCCCTCTCTTCCCACCCACCTACAAGAAGCCATGCTACCACTGCAGGACACTCCAAGGAAGCCTGTCTTAGGACATTCCTCCTGTCTATTTCTCTCTCTCTTCTTCTCCTATCTAAGCATCAGGCACTCAGGAGCTCAGACTTTCAGAGAACAAAAGGCAGGAACTTTAGGCAACACAAAACTCTGCAGAGGACTTCCCTGGTGGCGCAGTGGTTAAGAATCCGCCTGCCAATGCAGGGGACACGGGTTCAAGCCCTGGTCCGGGAAAATCCAACATGCCGCGGAGCAACTAAGCCCGTGACCCACAACTACTGAGCCTGAGCTCTAAAGCCCACAAGCCACAACTACTGAGTGCACATGCCACAGCTACTGAAGCCCATGTGCCTAGAGCTTGTGCTCCGCAACAGGAGAAGCCACCACAATGAGAAGCCCGGGAACCACAATGAAGAACATAGCCCGCACACAGCAAGAAGACCCAATGCAGCCAAAAACAAACAAACAAATAAATAAATAAATACATTTATTTTTTAAAAACCAAAAACTGCTGAAACAAAGGCCTTGAAGAGACCTGGCTGCTAACTTGGGATGAGAATAGAAAGGGAGGGAAGAAAAACATGAAGGAAAAAATACACACACACCCAAACATAAGTATCCCCTTATATTAGACTGCCACGTATAAAGGCTTTTCTCCTAGAAAGCAAACGGGTTGCTTTCATTTTGAACAATAAGACGAAGTTTTTCCTGAATCCAACTGTGCACCAAAACGTTCACCACTGCTTTAAAGTGTTATGCCTAGTACATATGACAGGTGAGATGGATACATGAATGGATGGATAAAATAACTCTTTTCTTCCTATAAGCCATACATCTGATATGGGGGAAGTAGAAAAACAACTTATGGATGGTTAACCGTTCTGAGACATCTTCTTTTGAACAGATGAAGCTATACTTAGGGCATAAGCAATATAAGAAAAAATGTAAATGTATTTTGCAATGTAGAAGCATGGTAGAGGAATTCTTGCATCAAGATGTAACAACATAAGAATCAAACTGTAAAAATCCAAAGCAGTTCATTTTTTTCTAATCATTTTTATCTCACTTTTTATTTAGCATAACAAGGACTGACATACAATGAAATATTGACTTTATCATATATTAATCATATCGCCTGGGGAGGTATATTCACCTTTAAAATGGAGAAAATAGTATATTAATTACAGTTGTTTTAACAACGACAAGAGATAGTAAGGGAGAGCACTTACTATGATGGCTGCTAAGACACTCAAGAAATGTTTGAAACATGCGCGCGCGTGCGCGCACACACACACACACACACACACACACACGCACGTCTTCTAGCCCAATCTTGAAGGTCATACATATATGTCCACAGATTCTAAGAAACAGTGAAATCTTTCCATCATCCTGCTAATCCCAATAAAAACACTTGTAGCAGACAAGGAGTTTTACTGATGTTCAAATCCTATATTTTTTACATTTTTAATGTTTTGGTCTTTCAAAGCTTTCTATAAACAATAATCTAAGGCACAGTCCCTTGAAGAACCAAACCATGTGTTTTTATACTTAGAAATTTCAATGAACTGGTTAAACATCTGAATCATATTTGGAATCTCTAGTTAGACTCTGAAGGTAGATAAACGGCCCAAATCTTTCTTACCAGAGTTGCCCCAGATTGTGTGGACAGCTTCCCAAACCTACTTAGCATAAAACTTGTTTTTAAACAAGAAACTAAACAGATTATTTCTCAAACAATGGAAAATTCTTAAACCTATAAAAACTTGATTTCCTTTTTCTTGTTTTTAAATTTAAATATGAAATTCTCACAAACTTGTACTCTTCCACTTGTTCATAAAGAGATCACCATTCTAAACTATAAAACAGTTAACATCATAAACAAATGTGTTTTTACTAAGGTGTACTCACAAAAATTATGATAAAAATAGTCTTATGAACATTTAGTTCATTTTTTTTTACAATGATACTAGCTTTTTGATAAATAAGGTTTTTTTAACATCTTTATTGGAGTATAATTGCTTTACAATGGTGTGTTAGTTTCTGCTTTATAACAAAGTGAATCAGCTATACATATACATATATCCCCATATCTCTTCCCTCTTGCATCTCCCTCCCTCTCACCCTCCCTATCCCACCCCTCTAGGTTTTTAAAGCTAAAATTTTAGTACTATTTATCCCCTCACAAAGCACCGAGCTGATCTCCCTGTGCTATGTGGCTGCTTCCCACTAGCTATCAGTTTTACATTTGGTAGTGTATATACGTCCATGCCACTCTCTCACTTTGCCACAGCTTACCCTTCCCCCTCCCCGTGTCCTCAAGTCCATTCTCTAGTAGGTCTGCGTCTTTATTCCCGTCCTGATATAAGTTCATTCAGCCCTAAAAAAATTGAAGTTCATCTCCTATATGTGCATAGAAGCCAACTTTTATCATTTAATAAAAAATATCCTTTCAGCAAAGTATAATCTATCATCTTTCAAATCAAAGGAAGTAATTACACAATTTTATAACTTTCCATGAAAAGTTAATTTCTTTCCAATGTCTATTAATTTGATTTTTATTCTCTCGGGGACATTTTTTCGCTTTTATTCAGTAACCTAGTATGAAGGGATTGCCCACCCAGAACAAATAGTTGGTCCTCTTATAGTCTTCATTAAAAATATTTCTCTCAGAAGTAGCCTCATCTTCAATTCCAGGATCCTTCACCTCAGTGTTTAAACCCTATACCAAGTACATTCATGAAGGAATTAAACGAAGGGTAGGAGACTCTCCATTCCACTCTGGTCTCCATTATTTATCTTATGACGTCGGCACTTAACTTCTCCCACCCTGAGCTGTCCTACCTGTAAAGTGGACATAGTAATTAGCCCATAAGATCAGGAGGGTAGTGCAATGACAAAAGGGGATAAATAGGACTAAAATGCTTTAAAATGTTCACAGAAAATATAGAAATATAAATATAATTTAGAAATATGTATTTCATTGTATAGAAATGCAATGTCACAAAACTAAAAGTAGCAAAAGATTGCAGTAGTTCTTTATACAATGCTCTTCCAGTCTACACTCTTCAAATCCAATATTACATAATACTATTTGATATTAAAAGACTAACATTATCTAGAATTAGAGCTCCGACAGCAAAACACGAATGCTGATGACTTAGTATGTGATACTGCATCCCCATCCTCAATGCTAAATCTCTAACTTGAGCAAATGTATTGATTATGATAAAGTTCTTAGTGAAAACTGTATAACAACAAAATAGTGGCAGAAGAGTAAACCTCGATTAATCAAAATGCTTAGAAAAGAGGAATTTACTTCTCGGTCACGGCCCAGCATCAATGTCTCCAATACCCATTTTGGAGAATAAAATTCTCCTGATTTCAGCTTACTGCACCAACATTTACTTCTTGCTACTGATATCTGAGTGAAGGAATAGTATTCTGCTTTCTTAAAGATTTTTCTTTGATTACGATTAATCAAGGAATCTAAAAAATTATAATACCCAGGTACTTACTAAATATTATAGCTCACTAAATATACAGAATTTATAATCCCTCTACAGTTTTCCCACTAGGCTTCATCGAAGACCCCAAAACTATGTGGTTCAGTTTCAAAAATTAAACTAGCATTTCACTAACCATCTCTTCTGGTATCAAAATTATTTTACACAGCATCTCTTTTAAGACATCATTTTATTTTAAAGCTTGGCATCTAAGGTTTCTAGTTTTATTACCCCTCCCAAGTGTTATAACAGTTTCTCCTTTCATGGTGAATTTAAAATTGGAGTGAAACTTACTTTCTTGTATTGCATTAAGAATCTCTGAAAAGTCCACATCACTCTTTGGCCCGTCAGGTAGTATTTGCATATCCAGCTGGTAGCTTTGCAAATCCACACCTCCTTCTAGAGAAATGAAAGATATTCATGGAGTTTGCACTGGTTATCAGACAGCCCAGCATCAGGGTCCCAAGGAGAAGCAATGTCAAAATCTAAAAAGAACAGCCAGCTGGTTTGCCAACGATCCTCCCACGTAGACAAATGACTTAAAAAATGAGGAACGTTACCAGCCATTTGCCCGTTATGGGACCAAAAAGGTTTAATTGTATTTCCAAAGCAAAAATAAGGCAATTACTTTATTAAAATACCACATACTTCACAGTATTTATGGATGATTTCCTAGGTGAAGAATATAATATGCTAGCCTCCACCCAAGGACATTTAAAATTATTCTCAGCTTCTACATGGCTAAAAAGGGATATTCACCACTAATGCTTTATGAAACCACCTTCCTTAAAATGGTAGTAATTTATTTAAAGGAAAGGATTTAATATTCCTGATATCACAGAAGAACGGTATCAATTTTTTCTCTCACAGTTGGACTTCCCCTGTTATATCATTTACTTTTCAATTATACCAGAATACTTTAGTTTATTCTATGAAGTAGTTAAGGCCCTGTACTAGGTTTGTCCGATGTATTTTTCGTGTGTTCTAAAGAAAGAGGGTTTTTTTATGCTGCTCCACACACCTATGCAACATTTAAGGAAGTCAAAGAAACCAAGATATCAAAAAGTAGCTTTATCATCAATAATAATAAATCTCTGAATGCTTCTTAAAATAATCAGTAAGAACATCTCCAATCTGATGAGACTGGAAGGGCTAAACATCAGTGCTAAAATAAACAGAAAGCCTGATAAATAAAATGGGGCATACTCTAGCTTCCAACATTTTTGTAGAAATAATTCTTTTATAAGCCCAGGAATTATTTTTAGCCTTGAATAAAATTTCAGTTACATCCCTAAAACTCAAGAAGAATAAGACACAGTTACTGTCTTACTCATTCTGGGAGGGGAATGGAAGACACTTTTGTCTGCATGCTATAACCCATCACTTAGAACAGTGTCTAGCACAGAGTAGGCCCTCAACTAATGTAGATGGAACAAATTTATGAGGATATGCGGTACTTATGAAACAAAGGCAGGAGAGTAACAAGTAAAGCTATAAGCTCAGATTCTGAAGGCAGACAAACCATTCAAATTCTTACGAGGGGACACCAAATCTCTCTAGATCTTAGTTTCCTCATCCATGAAATGGGTGATAGTAACAGTCACACAGAGTAGCCATGAGGACTAAATGAGATAATGCATGAAAAGCTCTTAGCTGTCATAGCACTCAGTAAATGGAAGCCATTACTATTATCATCCATAATAATTTATTATAGCAACACTGGCATTTCTACAGAAACTATCCAGCCATTGAATAATGAGAAGGAATCCATAAGTCAATTATTTGGGACCAGCATGCATTTAAAGTGACATTTAAGCACTGCAGACCCAGCAGTGAAGTTTTAAATGCATGCATTCGGTTGGCTCATTGCAAGGTCTGAAGTTATCGGTGAGACTAAGCTTCTCAATGGAACAGAACAAAGATGTCTTCCTGCTGGCCCAGAATTTAAGTGGGCTATCTGCTGTTTTCTCCACCATGGTCAGCTACCTTGAATGGGTAGAGAAAACCTCTGATGCTTTTCAACCTCTACTAAGGCGAATCTCCTTTGTTGTGCTCAACAACCAAAGACCCAAAGACCTCACAATGACATCGACAGGGGAAAAAAAAAATTCAATACCACTTTTCAGCCAGGCTGCGTGCTATGTACTTTATTATCTAAGTTTTTACTCTAACCTTGAAAAGGAGGTGCAGTAAGAAGTAGTAATTTGCCCCCAAAAGCTACTAAGTTGTAAAGATGTAATACCAACCCATGCCCTTAACTGGTCTGTAAAATCACACATACCCAAGCAGTCAAAACCACAGGCTATTAGAAATAAGAAAATTTACCAATTTTCACTGGACTTAACAATAGTCCAGGACTTGGGACCAGGACAAAAGTCATTACATAGCCTAAAAAGCAAATGACTTCTAAAATAGCCTAATAAATAGAAGCCCAATTTATTTACTTGCTGTTTGTCACAGGAGTTCATAAATTCATGTGGAAGTAGTTATGACTATGAAATAACTGTAATTTTTCATAACTAAAATTCCATAATTTTTAATAAATTTTTTGTTAGAGGACAGGTAAGAGCATAAGAAGTCCCAAAAGAAGCAACATAAAGAGGCATTCAGGTCATCAAAGTCTGTCTTTAAAGAATATTAAAGACACGGGGAAGAAAAAAGTGAAGAAAGTGGATATAAGGATACAGATAAATATATAGATATATCTCAAGTATACTAAAAACCACACCATTTTATATGACTAGAAAAGGAAGAAAATACTGCATTAGGTACAGAAGTTCTCTCAGCTGTGAAATGGGTAGATTTTGTTTTATTCTTTATTTTTTTCTATGTTTTTCACAATACACAAAATATTTTAAAGTTATTTAAAAATTCAGATTGTGGCAGTAGGGGATATTAAGTTTTTTAAATTAAGGATTCAAGACTTAAAGACTACAGATGTTAAACCATTAAGGAACTAATTTAATAAAAGTTTTTCCAAATTAATACAAGTCTTAACCTATATAATTCAAATAGCTCTAAATTGCAAGATGCAACATTCTATTCATAGTAAACATTAAGATCGCATTTAGAATCCTTAAAATATAAGGCATTTTTCTTCCTCTGCTCTAGAATACAAAATTTATTTTATGAAATACAAGACATATTTCATAAAGTAAAAAAAGTGTATTTTATGAAAATACACTTTCATAAAATATAAGGGTCTGGAAGTTCTGGCAGTAAGTCATTCGCTAAAGTCTAAGATGACGAGGTAGGGGATGCTGTAAAACAAGGACTTCTGTAAACTTTCCTAAATGGAGAGTGATCACTGGACAAGGATATTTTCAAATGAATCCATCAAGGTGACAATCTTTACCTTTAGCACGTACTGCCCAAGTGAAAGAGACTGAATAACTTCAATATACAAGAAGTTGTGTGTCTACTTTGGACTTTTGATATTTAATTAATCATTGTTAATCCTGTAGTGTTGGTGTGATTTCTAAAAGTTGAGAATTGGACTTCTTCCTATGGTCATGGATGTCTCTGACTTTGAGTCAAAACACAAAGCTCTGAAAAAACTAGGCAAGAGGTTGAAGGTGTCATGGTTTCAAACTAAAGGGCCTCAGTAATTGACATGCAACTAAGTGCAATCCCAAGAAAAGGAAACAAATAAGTTACATTACAGAGGGAAGCTAAAAAGATTTCCTAAAGATGTGGAGAACCTACTGAACAATTTTTAAAAATGAAAAATAGCAACAAAATTCATGTGATCTCCAAATTTACCTTTAGCTTTTCTCACACTTGACTGATAGGAGTGATTAAATTCAAATCTTAATTGTGATTTGCAGTATGAATAAAACTGAAAGTAGTTTCGATAAAAAGTAACCTTGATAACAGCACTTGCATTCAATACAACGTCTTCAGCTGAGCAAACATCTTAAAAATTCACTTTAGATTTGTACCTAGCATACATGGATTTTAGCTAAATGCTTATATATAAAAGGGACCAAAAAAAGCTTCAAATACGAATTTCTTAGTTACCAAATATGTTGATTCCTCTCGCATCCATCTCTGTCTATAGAAATCCCTTTCTACTTTTAAGGCCCCTCCTAAATGCTCTGTGCTTCAAGCATTTCTTGATTCTAACAAGTAAATACCCTTTTTCACCCACTGAACCCATATAGCTATCTATATTTTATCTTTTTTACAGTACATGTTTTCCATCAAAATTACCTAGCACCGTGTAGACACAGGCAAAGGTGACCTCCTAGTCCTCCCTGCCTAGATTTCTTCCTCATCTCTAGCACCTTCGACTAGACTGTAACTTGATGCAGGCCTGGCACCAAACTGCATTCACCTTTTTGTCTCCTACGGAACCTAGGACAAGGCCTTGAACATATTAGTTTCTCAGTTAAAGCTCTTTTACGGCAATTTCACATTACTAGCAACAGCAGTAGTTTAGCACATCTTGATAGGTTATCTATAGATCAGGGGTCCCCAACCCCTGGGCCAAGGACGGGTACCTCGGAGGTGAGTGGCGGGGGAGCGAGAGAAGCTTCATCTGCCACTCCCCACTGCTCACGTTACTCCCTGAACCAACCACCCGACCCCGGTCCGTGGAAAAGTTGTCTTCCACGAAACTGGTCCCTGGTGCCAAAAAGGTTGGGGACCACCGCTATAGATGACTATGAAAGGCATATTTTAAATCATACATTTGCTCTTCCCTTCCTTTCTTCTTAAAATTTGTCAAATAATAAAGAAAACCTTCAAGTACCAAAGAGCTTATAATGAAAATCAGCAGTGGACAACTCTACCCCTTCTTCAACCCCAATCCTATTTCCTCAGTCCAACCACCTTTAAGAGTTTCTGTTCTTACTTCCTTTAGATCTCTCTATATGTGTATCCCATTGTTTCTTGATCAATTTTATACAGTTGACCCTTGAACAACTCGGGTTTGAACTGCATAGGTCCACTTATACAGGACTATTTTTCAAGAGTAAATAGTACAGTACTTAAGAGTGCATGTGGTTGAATCCACTGATGGGAAGGAACCACTGATGGGGAGAGCCAACTATATATTATATGCAGATTAACTGCCTCCCCCCATTGTTTAAGGATCAAATATATGTTACATAGTTTTCTGCTATGATACAAGACAATATAACTTACTATTACTGCCACTCCCCCTTGCCCCCCACTCACCCATCAAATCGTTATTATCAATATAATTTTTCTATTATATTGCCTTAGTATAGTGGCTTTAAATAAATTACTTAAAATTCAATTTTTTTTGTTCAATCAAATACAGATGATCTGCAAATTAACACAAAATGATATAAAAAGTATATTTTGACACTACACTGACCTGGATTTAAATTCCATTTTTATGTGTTGCTAAGCCATTAAGTAATGAACCTCATTTTTCTCATTTATAAAATGAAGAGACAATTTTTTGAGCTCTTTTAAAAATTATCAATTATTTACACATATGTAAATAATTTGGTTCATAGTGTTAAGCCATCATGATCCACTAAAAATTTTAAGTGATATATTCCTTCTCTGCAAAACGAGGGCCAATTCCAGGTTTAGGACCTATACTAAATAAAAACAATTTAGTAAAAAAAAAAAAAATCCTGTAATTTGGATTTGGAATAGTTACTCCACATTGAAACAAGTGTGACAAATCAAATCTTAACTTCCCCATGAAACACAAAAGATGGAGGATCCTGTAAAGTAAGCTTAAGGGGACAAATGGTATTTTCCATGACTATCTCATAATAAATGATGCTCTATTTAAGCTTCTTTCTACATTCAATTTATATTCTGCAAATAAAATTGGTAGCTCCTGTCCAGAGAGGTATATTTAATACAAATCCTCAAACGCAGCATTTTTTACAGAATAGAGAGCAGTGATATTTCAACACTTGATATAAATATCTAAAATGAACCCTCACATGTAATATTTTTGGACTTAACAGGCTGCAAAGACACCATTTTTGAAACTGGGAGTGTGCTTTCAATTTCCCATGAATGAATTCAGTGTTCCTATGACAGTGTTAAGATGGAGAATGATATTAAGAAGGGAGGGAGGTATAGTCTGTCTGCTTTTCAGACTTTCCCTGTATCAGCCAGTGTCCACAATAAATCTTCTAGGAAGGAAGCGGGGAATTAACCCAATTCTTCTGGAGGATCTGACTTTGGAAACCTTAGATTTACTTGTGGGAAATTTCACTGGTTCTGGAAAAACTTTCCATCTGTGTTTCTTAACTTCATTTTTAGTGCTTACCAAACTCTATTTAGTGTACCAGAAGCTAAAAAACCTCCACGACAGAAGATGCTTCATACGTGCTATTGTAAAAAGACACACAAATCCCACTCTTTCATATTAGTGTTGCTTAACTATAAATCTAGTAATATTGCAATATCATTCTTTTACAGAAGAAAGCTTGGCTTTGTATTAGCAGGAATACACAGGTTGATTCACCCACACTCATCACTATAAAAGCTAAAGATATTTCTTCAAATGATTAACACTGAGTAGTTCGAAGGACCCAATTCTGGACTGGGTCCTTACTGGAGAACCACATTTAGCTAACAGCGGGTGGATGTTTCTCAAGTCTAAAATGGAAATAATCCCACTGCTTCAGCCAGTAATGGCTGACCTTCAACAAAATTACTTCTATGTTTCCCAGGATTGGCAAGATAGTGATCTCCTAAATTATATAGAATGCCTGCATTAAGAGTTCCAAAGGGGGCCCGGAAACCAGAGCTGCAAAGCTTTAAATGGCAGGAAGGATTTGTGTGGGAGTGTAGGCAGAGCTCCATGGGGGTCTTCCAATCTCCTAGATGCTGAGGTCTGTTGCTATGACAACGGTGACTCTTGCCGAGGAAGGGAAGAGAGAAACTCAGGATTAGAAGGGGTTATGGAGTAGAAACCATGACACTTTCAGCATCACTATAATGTTGTTTACTCTTTTAACTTGCACAGTAACTCTTCAGAAGGGCCTGAGATGAATGTATGAAAGAGAATGGCCCTGCAAGACAACAAGCCTCTTGAGAGCCAGGGCTCTGTCCATCTTGTGCATCGGCCTCTTATCTCTAACTCAGGGAATTAAGTAAGTAGAGCAGAAGCTTACTATTAACCATCTATCTACCACAATTAAGAACTTAGTTTAGGGTTAGGGCTCAGGCCACTAGTTACAGTCATATGATCTTGAGTTAGTAGTTATTTAAATCTCTCCAAGCTTCTTAAATATAAAGTTATTTGAAATAGACTTGGGCAGAAGATGCAGTTCTAAATTCCATTGAAACACAATACTCTTTCCAGAAATAGCTGTCTTTGTGGATGCCTTTTCTGTAGCTTTTCTTTATTCACTTTGTATATTCAAATGGTTGTGAAAAGATTCTTCAGAAAATTCTCTCTAAATGCACTACATAGGTCAAAATATGTCCCTCAGCAAAGGGGAAAAAGTGAAAATTTCTAAGGGAAGAATTTGGTATTTATTTTTAGAAAACTCAATTTTGTTACTCAGCAAATGATAGCAAAGAGCACAGATCCCAATGCCCACATTTCAAGGCTCAAAATAGCTTCTTTTCCTAAGCACCCCTCTATTTACTAAACTCACATCACACATTTTACAAAAAACCACTTAAAGAGAAAGAGATTCAAATGAAGGATGATTAGTGTTATTTCTAAACCATAGTTTAGAAAGATACCACATTCACCTTCAAGGCAATGAGAAATAAAACAGAGGTCCAAAGTAGCTCTTATACTTTTTCTCCCACATATTCTCAAAGCCATGTGGAAGAACTTATCTTCCAGCCACACCAAAAATCCGTTTCACAAATAGAAAAATAAATATATTTTTTCATCCAAGCTTCAGATTCATTCAAGAAGAGTAGCCAGATTCCTCAGGTTCAATAAAGAAGTTTCAGGCACAATTCTCAGTAAAATGTCTGTTTCCGGATAAGGAGATGAGAAAACACTAAATTTCACACTCAACTATTTTCACCCTCAAGGAAAAAATATTGGCTCAGTGGGAAAAAACACTCGTAAGAAAATAAAGACATAGGTTTTAGCTAGGGTCCATCAATGACTAATTTTGTACTTTTCGCCAAGCAATTTCATTACCTGAGGCACAGTAAAGCAGGGCTAATGCTGCCTCACGGACCACTGTGAGAACTCAGTGAGATGCAGGAGAAATATTTGTGGAAGCCCTTTGGAGACAATGGAGCATCATCTAACGTAAGGTAGTGGTATCATGATTATTATTGTGGTCAAGATTAGCCATAGGTTTACTTTTTTTTTTTTTTTTTTTTTTTTTTGAGGTACGTGGGCCTCTCACTGTTGTGGCCTCTCCCATTGCGGAGCACAGGCTCCGTACGCGCAGGCTCAGCGGCCATGGCTCACGGGCCCAGCCGCTCCGCGGCATGTGGGATCTTCCCGGACCGGGGCACGAACCCGCGTCCCCTGCATCGGCAGGCGGACTCTCAACCACTGCGCCACCAGGGAAGCCCCCATAGGTTTACTTTTTTTCCCTAAAGAATGAGTTGAATCTTGACTCTCATCTTGGCAGAACTAGAAACAAGTCAGCCAACACACAAGTCTTTCTTCGCTGTCTTTCTTTTTTCACATCTCTGCTTAATTGCTCCTTTTCTCTCCTTTTCCCCACAGCCACTGGTACTAACGTTAAACAGAACGTGAAAGGTACTTGTTGAGTTAATTCTGTTTCCCTAATTTGAGACCAGGCCTTGACATAATACTGGAATTTGAAAAAGGGAAGATGAAAAAACAAAGGTCTAATGCAGAGTAGAACAAAAATGATGCTACAAAGTGGAGCATCACTGATATAGAAAAAGATAACTGGTTAAGGTGACTATGTGTTTTCAGTGGAATCTAACTGGTCCCTTCCTCAATACAGTCTTCTTATGTTACGGGTTGAACTATTACAGGGCTTTAAATTTTCCAAAGCTTTGGTATACAAACTTGCTAGAAATATTGCTACCAAGTTGTTTGAAGAAGGTAATGAGAGAATCAAACCACCGGAGTTGGAATCCTGCCTCTGCCACTTACTGGCTGTGTGTTTTGGGGCAAGTTACTTAAACTTTCTCTGTGCCTTAGTTTCCCCAACCATAAAATAAGGCTGACAGCATGAGGATGTTATGGAATTACATGAAATAATGAATGCAAATAGCTTAACAGTTTTTGAGGTTGGGAATGTGGTAGAGTACTTAAGGGGGGCTGTAATTTTATTATTGTCAAACATTTAGTAACCTCTGTATACAGATAGCATAAGACGACAGTATACAGACGACATGTATACATGTCATTCTAGCTGACTGGAAACAACAAAATCCTAGAGTTTCTCTCCTGTGAAATCAACTTGTCCCAGCATTTAAATACATATCTATATAAGGGAAAAATAATCATGCATAAAAGGGGAAAGGGCTGCTTAGGCTTTTAAAGGGAGATATAAGGACTTGTGTTAGAAATTACTTGGGAAAATAATGAAATATATCAGCAACACATCATTTTACCAACTCTAGAAGAGAATAAAGGACAAATTCTGTGACTAATGGCATTTCTCTAGGACTCTACGATGGGCCTATCATATAAAGGAAAAGCAACAGAAGAAATATTTTAGATTTCACAAAGCTTCTAATTCTATTTTGTGTGGCACAGTCATTAAACTGGGATAATGTGACCCATACTCACTAAGCTTTACACTTTCAAATTCAAAAATTCGCAATCAGTGCTTCAGCTGACTCTGTTCTTGACCCTTAAATGACAGTTCCAAGCCTGGTGCCATTTAATACTTTTATTATTGGCCTATAAAGTGGAATAATATTCATTAATTATGAGCGGCTAAGAGATAAGGTAAAAATGAAATAAATACACAAGAGAAACATCTGAAACAATCAGAAGGAAAGAGAAACCATACAAATACAAGATGAAGGTGAACAGCTCCTGCATCAGTGCAGCATAAAGGGAAACCGTCTTAATTTCTAACCTGGCTCAGGTTAACTGGGAAACTGCTCTATGCTTCAAGGACTGAGTGAGAAATGATTCTGGGACATAAGTAGTTTCAGGCTTGTGAATTTTGTCTGATGATGGTGACAACAAAAATGATCCTTTGCTCCTGTCACCTTACTGTGCAAAGATCATATAGAGCATTTTACATGAATGAATTTATCTGGCATAACAATGCCACATAGGGTTGCCAGATATAACACATAAAAATGTAGGGTGCCCAGGTAATTTGAATTTCAAATAAACTAATAATTTTTTATCATAAGTCTGCCTCACGCAATTCATGGGACATTCTTACACCAAAAGGTATTTGTTGTTTATCTGAAATTTAACTGGGTCCTGTGTTTCATCTGGCAACCTTAACACTGTGAGATTAGGTATTAATATTCTCATTTTGCTGATGAGGAAAAAGGTTCAGAGAAATTAAGTCATTTGCCCAAGTCTTCATAGCTATTAGGGAACATATGTGGGTTTAAAACACCTAACAACAAAGCTTGCACTGATCACCACTATAATGCACTATTTCCTATATCTGAATGGCCATCCCTCCATCTTCCTGTTGGTGTCTTAGCTGACCTTCAAAGTCCAATCTGTAGAATCCTTCTTATATCTTTTCCCTAGTAATAATGTTTCCATAATTTTATTTATATCTCTATTCTAGCCCTTAATACAATGAAATCTATTATAGCAGGTTAAGTACAGGTCCCTGTAGTGGATATTCTTCCATATACATTCCCCTTTTCTAACATCACCTCTATTTCCTTTTGGGGAAATGTCTTTCCCTTACTGTGGGCAGCCTGGGCGGGAGGAGAAATCAAGAGGTCCTATCCTCCTATTATAAAAGCTGAAGAGGGGGGCCTCCGCTGTCCTATCCTTTTATCTCTCATCACTCTCTGTCCAACCAAGGGAAAGGCACATGGCTGATAGAATCTCTTCCAGGTCTTCAAAAACTGAGCCAAATGATGCAAAAACCAAGAAAAATGGTAAGGGTTCATTTATTCCAGAAAGTCAAATAGTCCTTTTCTTGGTATCTGTTCCTTTTTCAAGGCCAGTTCTCCAGCCTTTCCATCCATACCCTTAAAATTTAAATTCCTTCTTTGCTTGGATTAAATAATTGGTTTCAGTTATTTATAACCAAAGAGCCCTGATTGATGGTCTTTCTGGACATGACTGGGCGCTCCCCAAGGTCCATGTGCAATAGAGTTCTACACCATTCCAGCCCCAATGAAGTACCCTCCAAATAAATATTTGTTAGGACATAGTAGGCACCCAGAAATGTTTGTAAATTCAAGGGGGAATAAATGAACTGAAACTGTTCAGGGTTGATGGCACAGAAGATCTACACGATTTTCTTGTTCTTTCTTTTCATACTTATCAACCAGTCTGAGTGGGCTTTTAGAAAGTGCTTTGGGAATCGAGATGATTAACTTTGTAAAAAGTAGATGGATGATTTAATAGGCCTCACTATGCCTAAAATGCACATGCTGCTTCTAATATCTATGATTCACTGCAAATAAGGAACTCGGTTTGAGAGCTCTTCTATAATCTCCCAACAGAGAACTATGACGCATTAGTAAAAGTACACTAAAAATAAAAGGATGGAATTGAAGTCACATCTATCTTAATAATGTGAGTTTTAAATACATATATTTTCAAAAACAGGTTTCTAATCATAATTTGTTTAATATGATTTTTCTTAACGATAATTATGTGCTAAAGAATCGGTTTTATTTATATTTTCAACCAAGAGCCAATGCAAGCAGGGTTCAAGTACTGATGATAAAATTATGATAGATAAATGTAGTGACGTGTGTTTTAAGGTAAGAGCAGTGACAAGATATGCTGACATCACACCATTAGGAAATATCTTAACATTTCTTCAAATGTTTATTACATTAATACCAGTAGAGGATGTCAAAGACTGACTCCTCTCTGCCTGGGTCAAACACAAACAGAACATTCTGTACCATTCTGGGCACTGTGTTTCCAAAGATGCAGTAATGAAATAAGACTTTTTCTAAGAGTGGAGTGGGTAGGATGGTAAAGAAGGTGAAAACCATGCTGTTGAAGGAAGCATCGCAGGAACTAGAAAACGTTTCAGTTGGCAAATGACCCAAGATGAGTTTTTGAACAACTAAAAGATCAGCACTGAAAGAAGAATATATTTACCCTGCATAACTTCAGAATGCAAACCTATACCCAGTGAGTGCAATAGATTTTGACAAACAGCAAATAATCAGCCTTTGATAAGGTTTCCAAGTTCTGACCAGTTGGATCAGAAAGGCTTTTGGGAGGAGGGGGGATTGGGGATTCACTTTGAGGAATGAGAAGGGCTTGAGAGAGATGCACTGAGGTAGGGGCATTCCAAAAAGAGCGAGGAACCTGAATAATAGCAGAGAAATGGAAGAGTAAAAGCCTACTTGAGAAATAGTGCAGAGCTGTGGATAAAGCAGAACAAGGCAGGTTACATAGTATAAAAGATGCCAGGAAAAACAGGGAGAGGTGAAACTGTAGAGGTTTCAAAAACTGGGCTCACTGGGCCTTCCTGAATTCTCTTCCCATCAGCCTTTTCTCAGATTGGTCCCTTCATCGCCTTGCTTTCATGAAAGCCTGGCTCTTCCCAGAGGTCACAGCTTCCCTGTGGCTCTTTCCTATGGTACTATTTTTGTCCCACAGCCCTGACACCAAAGGATCTGGAGGAGGAGGAGGAGGGGGTGTCTTCCTTGAGTCCTCATGCCACCTTCAGACCATTGTTCTTCCCCCTTCCCTAAACTCTCCCAGACTTGAATCTCAGGTTGTTTTATTACATCACCTTCTCTCCGTCATCCCTGCACCCACCTGCTGCCTTCCAGATCACGCCCCCTCATTTCCTGATGAGGTTACCTCCTGGCTTATTGTCACTCTCCCAAAACTATTCAATTCAATTTCAGTATCTATGTAGATGATCCTTCCCAAACCCTGGCCTCTCATTCTGAGAATACTTTCCTCCACTGATCTTTGCCCTCTGTCATATTACACTCACTAACTTCGTACCCTAGCCTCAACCTCATCATTACTAATAACAGCAACGCCCTTCTTACTATCAGTGCCCTGCATTCTACTCTTTCACTACCACCTCTTATCTTTTCATCTCTTCTTCCCCTGTCCTAACCTCAGTACCCTTTAGTCCCCTCTTGGACCTCCAACCAAGTGATCCTATCAACTTTCCACTGAAACTCACTCCCCTCTGTATTAAGCTTAAAAACACATGATCGACTGTTATCATCATTCTCTCTAGTGCACCTTTGATTCCCTCTCTCTCTCTCTTTTCCTAATTCCTTGGCAAAATCAAAACCCTGACAAAATATAATTCTGTATATTGATATATTCCTTGTTTTCATTCACATAGCTAAACAAGGTTAAAGAAAAACACACAACCATGGTAACTAGTCTAGTTTAATTTCATGACCATGAACCTCAAATAGCCATTTAATGTGGGCCGGCAACCATATTCCAACCGTTTACACCATCCTACCGTCCTCTCAATCAATCTTACTCCCTTCTCGTTCTCAGTTATAACCTTCCTTACCACATTACAGATAAAACTGAAACAGCGGCAGAAGAACTTCTCAGACCCTCCTCACATTGCCAACATCTATACACTCTCCCTTCCCATCTGTTATCACAGATAAACTGTTCATGATTCTATTGTGCAAATGGCTCTCATTTCTCTCACGACTCCTCACATCATGAGTTCTTCCCTCTCCCCAATGCCAGTTATCTGCTGGAGATTTGCTATTTTGCAAAGAAACTCTCTTGACCTCGCTTCTCCCCCAGCGGCTGCCCTACTTCTTCGCTACCCTTCACAGCAAAAGTACTTTCAAAAAGTTGTCTATATTCTCAGTATCCAATTCATATGCTTCCATTCTGTCCGAGACACACTTTAATCAGAGTTTCATCCCCACCACTTCACCAAAGCTGTTCTTCTCAAAATCGCCATCGATCTCCACTTTACTAAAATCAACGGCCAATTCTTATTTCTCATCTTACTTGACTTTCAGCAACATTTAACCTAGATAATCACTCCTCTCTTTGGGATAAACTTTCTTTACTTAACTTCCAAGACATGTAATTTCTGGTTTCTCTCCAGCCTTGCTGGCCATTCCTTCTTGGCCTTCTTTGCTGGTGGTTCACGTTCTGACCTTTACTATTGGGGTGTGCCAGATTTTAGCCCTTAATCCTCTCCCCCTTCTCCATCTGGTCATCTCTTTCCCTTTCATGGCTTTAAAGATGATTTACTTGTCAACAACAGTCGATTTTGTACCTCCTTCCCAGACCAATCTCTCAAACTCCAAATATGTTTATCCCACCACCCACGTGATCTCTCCAGTTGCCCACAGACTTCCGATCTTGACCCCACTTCTGTCCTCGAATCCACTAAGTCCGCTTTGCCTTCAGCCTTCTCCATCTCAGTTGATACCAAACCCATTTACTCAAGTCAAAAACCATATAGTCATACTTAGCTCTCCTTTCTCTCTTATCCCACATCTAATCCATTGAAACTCTGTGGCCCAACTTTATTTTATTTTTAAATTTTTATTGGAGTATAGTTGCTTTACAATGTTGTGTTAGTTTTTACTGTGCAGCAAAGTGAATCAGCTATACATATACATGTATCCCCACTTTTTTGGAGTTCCTTCCCATTTAGGTCACCGCAGAGCACCGAGTTCCCTGTGATTTACAGTAGGTTCTCATTAGTTATCTATTTTATACATAATATCAATATTATATATATGTCAATCCCCATCTCCCAATTCATCCCACTCCCCCCTTGGTATCCATATGTTTGTTCTCTACATCTGTGTCTCTGTTTCTGCTTTGCAAATAAGATCATCTATACCATTTTTTTAGATTCCACATATGTGTGTTAATATACAATGTATTTCTTTTCTCTTTCTGACTTACTTCACTCTGTATGATAGTCTCTAGGTCCATCCACAGCTCTACAAATGACCCAGTTTTGTTCCTTTTTATGGCTAAGTA
>RJWK010026197.1:0-27205 GCA_004363435.1 Platanista minor
CTATTTATAATAGCCAGGACATGGAAGCAACCTAAGTGTCCATCATCAGATGAATGGATAAAGAAGATGTGGCATATATATACAATGGAGAATTACTCAGCCATAAAAGTAAATGAAATTGAGTTGTTTGTAGTCAGGTGGATGAGCCTAGAGTCTGTCATACAGAGTGAAGTAAGTCAGAAAGAGAAAAACAAATACCGTATGGTAACACATATATATGGAATCTAAGAAAAAAATGGTTCTGATGAACCTACGAGCAGGACAGTAATAAAGACAGAGACATAGAGAATCGACTTGAGGACATGGGGAGGGGGAAGGGTAAGCTGGGACAAAGTAAGAGTAGCATTGATGTATATACACTACCAAATGTAAAATTGATAGCTAGTGGGAAGCAGCTGCATTGCACAGGGAGATCAGCTCGGTGCTTTGCGACCCCTAGAAGGGTGGGATAAGGAGAGTGGCAGGGAGATGCAACAGGGAGGGGGTATGGGGATATACGTATGAGTATAGCTGATTCACTTTGTTCTACAGCAGAAACTAACACAGCACTGTAAAGCAATTATACTCCAATAAAGATGTTAAAAATATATATTTTAATAGCACTAACCAAAGGTCAGCAGTTCCTCATAGTTATAAATGTTAAGGCAAGCTTCGTGTTTATGTTTTCCCTCTGGTAATGGAACCAGGGCAAATGAGACCCAAATTTGTAAATGTGCAATTTGCATTTTTAAACAAGTCAGCAATACGCATTCCATTATACAAAATGCATAATTAGTAAATTTTAGAAATTTTCTTCAAATTCTGCTGAAATCAAGCAAAATAAAATGAAAAGCAAACAATTAGTCTGTCATACAAAAAATAAAAACTAAAAATCAGATATTTGCTCTGTCTCTCTATACCAGTTAAATAATAATCAAATAAAATAATAACTATAGTTAAATAAATAATTTATGGAAGGAATTCTCAGTACAGTTTTATTTCCTTTGTGTTTTAGTACCACTAAATTAACTATTTAACTGACTATTTAGTACCACTAAGTTAACTATTAGTATTAACAAATGAAGTCCTTTCTTACTTTTAAATACATTAGTGAGAAAGATAACACTTTAGGTGTTAGCACAGAATTAACTAACATGATTATTAAAAAGAAAGAATTGAAATAGAAAAGTCTTAGAACAGTCAGTGGAAGCATTCCAAGGAAGCTAGTGTGCAGATTTTTGGCCTATTTCATTCCAATTTTTTTCTCTAACTTTGTTTTAAATACATTTGTTTCTCAAGATGCTACTAGAGAAAAATATTTCTATCAAAAATATCTGTTAAAGTGTAAATTATATATCTTTTAAAGGTACACAATTCACATTAATAAGACACAGAAATTGTGAATTGAAAATGTATTAAATATTTTTCTTCATGTTACATTCACAGAGCCAATTTAACACCTTTTAAGAAGAGCTAAAGTTAATTCAATTAAATACAGTTAGAAAAAAATGTTTTTTTACTGAAACTTTTATAATTAACTCTACGTTTCACATCTAGGTTTGATGTTCACATCTAAGTTTGATGTTTAACAAAAAATCAATATTCTTTGAATTTAACAAATTATTTATACATTCAATTTTTAAAGAATATTTTTCCACAGGGTGGCTAGGCCATTATTTAAGTAGTATTCTTTTATTAGTGAATATATTACTTCAAAATTTTTATTACATGTAACACATTGATGGAGATCTTAATGATTATAGTTTTTTTCACCACTTGCAATTAATTACTTTTTAGAATATCCAAAGTAGAATTGTGTGAAAATTATGAAATTTTGACATTAAATGTACTAATTTTCCAAGTGTTTTTCAAAATAATGTGTTTATTTATTCTGTCACAGCAAGGAATAATAATGCTTGTCTTGCAACATTCTTAGTTATATAAAGATTTTTATTTTGTTTTAATTGTGCTTTTTTCAAACATGAAATATATATACATATATGTATATAAAGTCAACTTAAGTTAACATATTCTAAGTTTTTGGCTTAAATATTTTTTTCCAAGTTGATTAATTAGTGTCAAAGAATATTTCTATTTTTAAGATGACACTGAGGATTTTTTTACAAATTATTGAGGTTTCCTGTTTTTTTTAAATTACCTATATTTTCATTCTTTATTTTTTTAATAACATTTTCTTTTTAGGTATTTTAATATGCTGTATCTTTTTAGTTAGGTATTTTTATATGCTGTATGCTAATGCTAATCCTGTATCATTGTGTGTTTAAAATATATTTTCAACTCTGTCTTACCTTTTTCCTTTTTTCTGCGTAAAAGATGTAATTATAATATAATCAATATATTAATAATTCATTATATATTGTGCTTTCTACATCTTTATATGTTCCACATATTCTTCATAAAAGTTTAAATTTTATAAATTTTGCCTATCTTACTGATACTAATTTATGTTTATTCTACAAAGAAGGAATCCTTACTTATGCTTTTTTTAAATGGAGGAGAGGCAGTCATGTGAGCCCAGTCTCTGGACCCCTGCATGGTCACATAAGAATGTGCTTTGGGAGAGGAAAATTTCTTTATGCAGAAATAAAGAGCCCTCATAGCCTGTGCTGGGCATATGGATTTGAAGTGTGCTTTTTTGTTTTCCTTCCATGTGTGCATCATATGGCACCTGCTCAATCCTACTGCTATAACTGTTTCCCGTGGGGATGGGGGCATGCAAACCCCTCTTTGCTGGGCTGTGGAAGGAGACCCTCTGGCCATGGGGGACAAACACTCACTGTTGCTGATCTTGTTCTATATGTGAGTAAGGCATTGTTCCATCCAGTGCCTGTGTGAGTTATATCTTTCTTGGAGACCTGATGCCTGCAAACCATGGAGTGGGTTGCCATCTGGGACTACTGTTCTTGGTGTAGACATTATTATGCTATTTGCTGTGCTCCATGCTATGGGACTCCCCCCATGGAGGTAGTAATACGTGCCACTTGCTGGACAATATTCATTGATAAAAATTCTGTTTTAGTAAATCAGCTGTCTCTTCATTTATCTGTACTATTTCCAATAATGTCTACTAAGTTTCTTTAGAGCTCTTAGCCTGTATCTAGACTTTCCATTCTATTCCATTGCTGTATTTGTTTATTTTCACAGCCTTAATAATAACAGTCTTAATTTCTATCACTTTTAAGAGTATTGTTACTTTATAGGAAGAGTTTTCTCATCTTAATCCAGCACCAAATCTAGACTAAAGTAGGTGTAGAGACATGGGAAAGGGAGGGATGTTGACTAACATTTTACTGTTGAAAAAAATTAATAGTTAATTTACTATTTCTGGTTTCTTGCTGGGGCTATGGCTATCATAAATAGAGGTTATATATAAATTACAAAGAGATGCATTTTTTATTCATATTAATTAAAAAACTGTACCCCCATCCTCTTTTTCACTCCTGAAAGACAGATTTTAAAAATCTGCTCCTTCCTCTGAAGTGAGACCGTTCTGTTGCATGTTGCAAAGACTTGGTGCACAATCTTCTTGGAGGCTTTGTTCCTTTCTCTTCCATATCTCTTCTCCAATTCATTATGCTACTCTGGCTATATGGGGTTGGGTGTGGAGAAGCAGGGAACATGAGGGTGTCTGGGATGGAAGAACTCTTACTTGACCAAAGTACTTGTAACCTAGTACTGGCTTCCTCTGGATTGATACATGGTCAGATGCTACACTGTTCTCTTATTGAGGTACATTTTGTGGATTTTTCAAATTCACAGTACAGGGACAGTTGATTCTCCACAGTCTCTGCAGAGTCACATTTCTACAGAGTCACATTTATCTAGCTAGGAAACCTTAGGTGAGAGACTTTGAAGATACTTGAGTCCAGTTATTATTCATGGGTTTGGTTGACCATCTGGGAGATAAATTTACACTGCTTTCCACTGTGGGTCTGAAAGCACAGTGTGCTTCCATTACAGCATTCTGAAACAGCTTTCTTAGTGGCTGAAGCCAGGTGGGGGGGCAGGGGAGGGCAATCTTTTTTTCTGCCTGACAACCGTCCTGCTGTCTGTCAGTATTATTTTAAATAACCACTTACTTGGCTTGTGATCATGACAAAGAGCACCAACATTCCAAGCTATGTGGATACTGGAGAGTAGAAGGATGAAACAGCACTCCAGCAACTCACTTCAAGGAAATCCTCTTTATCTATATCTCCCCCAGTCATGTCTTGCGTTTCACTCTCATCTTCTTTGTGCTGTCCAACTTAGCTGTCACTAGCCACAGGTAGCTACTTAGCACTTGAAATTGAAATACAGCATATGTGACTGAAAAACAGAATTTTAAATTGTCTTTTATTTAAAATAATTAAAATTAAATTTTCCACAGTTATGGTGGCTACTATAATAGAAAGGAAAGTCGTAGAGTTCTGTTTGGGTTAGAGGACTCAAATTCCATTTGCGTGATGTGACTAAATTGTCTTACACTTTGTCTTGCTTTAGAAAGTGAGACTACTTAAAAATTGCGTCTTCAGCTTTGGTGCTGCAGGTGAAATTTTAACTGGTACATGTTTGTACCAATATTCTTTCCCGCATATTATTAATTACTTTCTGGATCTATTGAGATAGTTATATAACTTTTTCTCTGCTTTTATCTTAGTGGGTTGTTAAATATGGATAAATTTCCTAAAGTAAACAAGACCTGGATTCAAGGAAAAACACTTCTTATTAATGATTCAGTATTTTAATACACTGCTAAAAGTGATTTGTTGAAGATTTTTGCATATATGTTCATGAGCAAAAATAATTTATTTTCTTGTACTCTCCTTGACCACTTTTTAAAAAAATTTTATTTTATACTGGAGTATAGTTGATTTAACAATGTTGTGTTAGTTTCAGGTGTACAGCAAAGTGATTCAGTTATACATATACATGTATCTATTCTTTTTCAAATTCTTTTCCCATTTAGGTTGTTACATAATATTAAGCAGAGTTCCCTGTGCTATACTGTAGGTCCTCGTTGGTTATCTGTTTTAAATATAGCAGTGTATACGTGTCAATCCCAAACTCCCATTCTATCCCTCCCTCTCACCCTTCCCCCCTGGTAACCATAAATAAGTTCTCTAAGTCTGTAAGTCTGTTTCTCTTTTGTAAATAACTTCATTTGTATCATTTTTTTAGATTCCCTATATAAGCAATATCATAAGATATTTGTCTTTCTCTGTCTGAATTAACTTCACCTAGTATGATAATCTCCAGGTCCATCCGTGTTGTTGCAAATGGCATTATTAATTCTTTTCAATGGCTGAGTAATATTCCATTGTATATATGTACCACATCTTCTTTATTCATTCATCCTTGACCACTTTGGAATTAAGAGTATACTAGCATCATTAAATTGGTTGGGAAAAAATGTGCATTATTTCCTTCTTAAAGATTTGATAAAAAGCATGTGGTTCTGATTTCTATATGGCAGGAAGAGGTTTAAGTACTTCTTTGACTACTCTATTTAGTGATTGTTCTTCGTTTAGATTTTTACATTTCTTTGACAATTCTATTAAATTCTATTCTTTAAGAAAACTATTCATTGGTGTTAAATCATCTGTATTTTTCTTTTGATTCTTCCACTTATATGATTCAGGTGTGCCTCTACTTACAGTTACATCACTGTCGATAATGATAATGCTTTGATATTGCAGTGACTGAATTACAGAACTTCTGGATGTCTAAGATATACTTGATAAAAAATGTTATCCTTATTTCTTATACCCCATCTCCTTTTGTTTAACAGTGATTGAACATCATTTATATTAAAACTTGCACTGACCAATAAACAAGTAACAATAGGAGGCCCTTTGAGTGACAGCCTAAAAGTTCTTTTGAAACCCTAAACTATAAGTTTTAGTTTAGAAAATGGACACTAACCAAAGGCCCTGAGACAGAATTTATGAAGTTTAAGTACTGCTTAAAGACAATCACATCTCTCTTATTCCTTATTTTACTATTTCATCCTTTAAGTTTAGATCATATCAGTACTCTCTAAAACTGCTGTATTTGTCATTCCACTAGAATTTAAACCCCATGGTGTATTATGCTCTAAATTGTATATCCTTACGTTTGGATAGGTTTCAGTTATCTAAAATTATTTCTTCTGTCATTTTTTCTTTTGCCTATAACATATTTAACAAAGATGGAATTTATTAGAGAAACTTGTGTTATATATGATAGTCTTTGTACTCAGGCCTGAAAAGAAAAATAATATACAGACTCTTCTCTCATTAATCTTCTGACCATTATTTTAATAGTATTACTTACCAGGTGAAATTGTTTAATCAGTATTCTCACACTGTCTAGAATTTTCTCACTTTGAAATTTGGAGGTATTCTTAGTACAACTTCCTCAATTGTCATGCTCAAAGTATATACATGTCTAGATAGGCATATGTACACACATACATATGTGCGTCTTTTAAGTTTTTTGTAATTTAGTAATCCTTGTTTTAATAAAGTTAAAATTTGGTTATTTGCAATTAAAAAGTAAATATTTGATACATTAAGGTCCCTTCTCAATTTTTCTACACCATGAATGTGAGATCGCTTGTATATTAAACCAGTGCAAATTAGCAAAAAAGAAAAAAAAAGTTTTAAAATACTGTGAATAATGGCCTTATATTAGATTTTAAGATTTTAAGGTCCCTATAAAGTCTGTATGGACTCTGTATCAGAGAATGTCCTTCAGTCCAGAAACAGCAAAAAGAAAATGTGCAGAAGGAAATAAAGATCACATTCCCAGCTTCCTGCTTATTGTTTCAGTAATTCCTGATACTTGTACAGTTCTTATGTAGGGTTCTGTGAGACACCACTGTAGTCTCATTATAATTGCTTTTTGGCTGGAGCTAATTGCACTTGGTTTCCTTCCCTGGCACCCCAAAGCTTCCCAACTGAAACAATCCACCACCAAAATAAAAGTAGAATTAAAACTAATAGTTCCAGCAGTGTAGAATATTGGTTATAGGAATTAAATGACAGTACTACTTCGTTTCTATAATTTCCCAACTTTTTAAGAAGATATATGGGACTATCGCTAGTGAAGAAAGATGCTAAACTATGAAACATATATATATATATATATATATATATATATATGATGTATCATATATTTAAAGTAATTGTAGAAATATTGAAGCAATGCATACGGGAGACCAGTATGAAGCAATATCTAAAAGGCACTATTATAGAAATAGGGGCTCTTTTTTCTTATGAATTTGATGCAGGACAAGAATTTCCAGAAAGCAGTTTCTCATGATTCAGATTGCATAAGATCGAGTCACAGAAAATGTCATGTCTCTGAATATTATTTTGTGGTTTCTCAGCAAAAGACCTTTGAAGAATCAGAAACATGCATATTTCTCCATTGGGGACCCACAAAATGCTTTCACTGCAGACTCACTGGCATAAAAAAAAATGCTGTCCTCAGGAATCTATACCTTCTCCACAATACAGGTGGGAAATGATGAAATAAGTCTCTGAATGATGAAACCCCTGAGTAGCCAACACTCTAAACAGCGAAAGGCAGAAAAATGTATGTTTCATAATGATTCAGATAATAAGAGCTAATATTTATTGAGTGCTTGCTTTGTGTTTACTAAGTTCTTTAGATATAGTCATCTTTTCAATCACATATCAACCATTTGAGACTAGGAATTTTTATCACCTCTGAGAATCAAGATTGTAATAAGTGATGGGCTCAGGATCACCTAGTCTGACAATTTAAGACCCAGGATTTGAATCTAGGAGGTCTGGCTCCAGAGGGTGGTCACCCCATATGATTCTGCTCTTTGCTATGCCAAGAATAGACAGGTGAGTAGCATAAGTAAGCATGAAGAATAGTCTCCGGGGACTTCCCTGGTTGCACAGTTATTAAGAATCCGCCTGCCAGTGCAGGAGACACCGGTTTGAGCCCTGATTTGGGAAGATCCCACGTGCCGTGGAGCAACTAAGCCCTTGCGCCACAGCTACTGAGCCCGCGCGCTACAGCTACTGAAGCCCGTGCGCTTAGAGCCCATGCTCTGTAACAAGAGAAACCACCGCGCACGGCAACCAAGAGTAGCTCCCGCTCTCCGCAACTAGAGAAAAGCCCACACGCAGCAAAGACCCAACACAGCCAAAATATTAAATAAAATTAAGAAAAAAAAAAGAATAGCCTTCAAAGGATGTGTATGTTCTCTAATTTTGTTGAACTCATGCAGTTTTGTCTTTTACCTCCATGAGACACAATGCCATGACAGATAAGGCACTCAAACACATGCTCTATAATTTGATATATTCCTTTCATAAATACTTGTTGAGCACCTTATCAAAAGCTAATCACCCAGCAGGGCACAAGAAGATATAAAACAGAAGGTATTCCTGAAGCTTCTAAGGAAAGTAGGGTGAGATAGTTAATGCTGAATTGTAGAATCAAGCATCCATTAAAGGGCAGAGACAGTAGCTGCTAGAACCACATAGATGTGAGGGACAATCACTCAACCACACTGGTCAGCCAGGGTTTCTGCACGGAATTGGGATTTTACCTGACATGTAAAGTAATTGCCTCTGTCTCTGTCTCACAAACAGGAAGCCCTTGTGAAGCAGCCACCAAGCCACCAAATTCTTCATCCACAAATACCCTATGACTCTCCAAACCTACAGATCAGCAAAAGTTCAGGTTCTAGAATTAAGTATTTGACTTCGTTTAATAGAGTTGAATGACCCTCTGACCTGAATTCTCCCCTTTCAGTTATGTTACCTGCTTCTTTAGGCCATAGTTGAACTTGATATAGTTTACACAGCATCTTAGTTTGGCACTGCTGACTTTTATGATTCTTTTTTCTTTCTCTTTAGCAATAATTATCTTAAATAACTTCCTAAACATGTTCTAAAACTTACACAATTAGTTGAAAATGCTAATTTACTATCCAGCAATGTATGATTCAAAGTCTATTTCCTTTCCCCAACAGCATGTTGCCTTTTTGCACTGGACATAAGGTGTTGTGCTATCTCAGATTTATATCTATAACACCTGGGGACTATCTTTAATTTTTTTAAAGATACCTTTAATTTTTTAAAGGTTTCCACTGTTAAAGTATGTGTTAGGGATAGCTTCCATAAAAGCATCAGTTGTAAACTTTTCCAGGAATATAACTGATAGATTATCAATGAAGGAAAATCAAATATTAAGTGATTAGAAAAATTGAGTATGAACTCCTGAAATCACTGGAAAGTTCATGAAATTTTCCAGTCCAATACCTGATCCAAATTGACTGACATTCTTTATATTCTATTATATAATTAGAGAGAATGTAATCTATGAGATATTCCTTTAAGTTTTCATATTTTTTCTTCTAAGATATGAGAGCCTTTTTATGAACTGTTGGGCTCTTTAGATGAGGCTCTGGAATAAATCAAAATGCAATCAAATACATGATGACTATTCTCTTAAATTATGCAGAATCTTAACAGTAACAATATATGGGGACAGCACTTATATGGCAGAAGTCATTGCCAGACATTAAGTCCTCTGAGTCAGTTATCCATACTCTCTTCCACCTGTGCTTACTTTAGATCAGAACGATGTTAAATGTGCATCCAACTTTGATGCTCACCTTTGTGACCATTTGAGTTTCCTAGAGGAGAAAATGTTAGCAGTCCTACATTTTAACTATATTTTACCTTTATCATCTTTATTAAATTTGAAACCCTCATTTCTAAGTGAGCTGGAGGCCCCTTGTCTCTTGAAAACCTAGTTAAAGTGAACATAAGCTCCCAATTCTCAGACTTGGGCCATCTCCCCTGGCTCCACTTTCTTTCCTACCCCTTCCTTGTTTCCTCCTTATTCTCAGATTCCTGTAGGTCCAGATCATTTTTTCCTTTTCTATTCAATGGAGAAAGAAAGGGAGAGGGAGACTCTGCTCAGCTCCTATCTTCATAAATGCATATTGAACATAGTAATTGGTTCAACAGAATAAATGTGTATTTGGAACCACATCTTTGAATGGCATGTATGATTAAAAATTCTGCCGATCACACAAAAGTGCCAAGGGTGTAGGATAAAGGCAACTCAAGTCCTTATAAAGTCTTTGTGTGTTTGTTAAGTGTCTTTGAAAATGTGTGTGAAAATACACATCAGAGGTCACGCATCTAGCAACCGTAAAGTACTTACCTTTTGGGGAACCTGAGGCAAAGGTGTGTTAAATAGTGAGATTAAAAACCTCATGTGATAGCAGTTCCTAACCTTCCTTTTCTGAGATTACTTTTGACAGAAAGTGAACTTACTCTCTATGCTTGCTGATATATACTAGTATGGAGTAGTTTTGGGGAAAAAAAGCCAGTTAGAAGAATTAGCAGATGGCTACTGAGTTAATGTAACTTAGATCTTCTTGGGTTGGACATAGGAACATTTTTATACCTTGGAGTGGTGATATTCAAAGTACAGTGTCTAATTCCAGAGGTACAGGGAAAAAAAAAATACTAGAACTTGTATTTTCCTCTGTCTCATCAGTTTAGATCTACTTCTATTTATGAAGTATGAGTACAGTTGTGTGGACATAAAATTGATAAGTAAAGAACACGTGTGTATTAGGGAAATGTGCTTAATTTTATCATTATTATTATTACCATAAAGTAGGATGTAAGAGAAAAAACTTAGTTACTGGTTGAAAGGTGTTCTGCAGTACTAAGCATAAATGGAGGTCCTTACCCACCTTCAAAACTCCTAAATTGTTCTTGATGTGTCTTGTCAACTTGACATGAACAATAGATTATCTACTTTGTAGAAGGGAAAGCAAAAATCATGAGTGACTTGCTATTCCCAGTGAAAGTACAAACGTATTTCTATAGATGCTTCCATTTAACATTCTGTCTTAAAAAAGTGATTCTTGTTTACTTCATGCAAAATTTATGTTAATATGTACACACACACACAAATGAAAGATTGTTTCACAAAAAAGCAATGGCTATGGTACAAATACTCAATAAATATCTATGTTGTAAACTAGCCAGTCCATTTTTATGTAAAGTATATTTTATAAGCTAAACTTTTGTGAATTAAGAATTGCAGAGAAAATTCCACTATATGTTGTAGTGAAAAATTGTATTGTACAGTTCTTTTTAATATAGTTTACTTTTGAAAAGTCCTTTGACTTGTTTGAAACACTTAATAAATGAGTCTTTAGAATTTTTTATAATAAATATTATGCTTCACATTTGTGCTTCTACTTTTATACTTCTCAGTGACAATACTGCATGTCACTGTTTTAAAGATTTTTAACTGAAGCCAAAAAAGTTATTTTTTTGAATTTTAATAGAATTGTTTCCAAAATACTATTTATTAATAATTAATGTGATAAACATTATAGATGAATCATATTCAGATCTCAGAATAGGTTAGATAAAGATATTGAGATAATTAAGTCCACTATGTATCTAAGTAAACTAGTTTTTTTAAACTTCTGTAATGAAACTGAAAATTTCCCTACTGTGTTATGATAACATTTAAAAAACATTTAACTACTTTTTTTTTACAAAGCACAAAAAGATGGACTATGGTAGATAAATAGTTTAGATAACATTTGAATTTAACAACGATAGACTTTACATCAAAACCAAACATATGTATTCACTTAATGTCCTGAGAAATTTCTAGTTATTTTTAATTTTATTGCATAAGCAGATTTCCTTACCAGTTTTACCAAAGACAGTGTGTTGCTAATGAAGATTCTCTCTGCATAAAAATACTCCCTGGGAATATTTTAGGATATTTTAGAAAATTACATTTTTCCCCCATGCTATTAAGGTACAGGTATAGTTCCACTTTTAAGAATTCCAAATATGTAAAAATCTTCTGAATAAATTCAGAATGTTTAATATGATTAGACATACCAGGTAAATGACTAATTGTACTTATCCTTAAAAGTAGTTATTCAGCTAGCAACATCTTTCCGTTCTTCTTGTTTTCTTTTTAAATAAAAATTTAATTCTTACAAACTTTTCAGAAATATAGCCATTGGAAAATGGGGAGTATACCTGAATCAATAGTAAATTAAATTACTATTCTAATGCACCTAATCATATACTATAGGGCTAAAACTATTGAAGCTGTTTTCACAAAAATCTAGTATATTCTAAAGAGAGTAGTTTTTTTGCTATGAATCTCAAATTCATTTTGTATAATTATTGCACTGATATTTGACAGTGTGTTTAGAGGCATATTTACATTTAAATGTCTTTATCTTTATTCATTACAAGCCTTTTGGAGGTAAAAAAAATTATACTTCCTTTATGTTTTAAAAGATAAGATTGATCTCTTTGGTATTACTTAATTGTTGATAATAATGCTAAAAACACACACCTACATAGCTCCAAGAATGCTTGAGTGATTAATGTGGCATATTTAAATCATTTGAGATTCAGAAATGAAAGGTACTACATAAATATAACATTTAATGCTATTATGATTACAATTCAGGGAGTTCTGATACAACCTCATAACCACTTTACAGGATTTATTGGCCAAGGAAATTACCTGGGTAAAATATAAAAATCATTTCAATATTTCCAATACTGAGCTTATTCAAAAACTTTCTTTGAGTCTGTGTACAAAAAAGAAATAGGCAGTAGGGATAATTACATTGTAGGAGGCCCTCAATTTAGAGATTAAAAAACTATGGTCAAAACCATACAAAACAGAGCAAGAAACTGAAATATCATACTCAGATGACAGGAAGTTGATCAGTCATTCCTCCCACCCCACAAGATCAAGCAGACAGACTCCTCTGCTTCCTAGATTTTCTTCAATTGAAAAGATCTATTCATTACTGAAAAGCTCTTGTGTTAAAACAATCTTTGCAATTCTCTTTTTTTTTTTTGCCAGTAGATTGATTACCTTTAATTAACCCACTGCCTTATCTGAAAGAGGTGTGAAATTGCTCTTTGCTCTTCTCAGCTTCTGGCAGGTTATTGAGCAGCGTTCTGTCTGCTTTTCTCTGCAGAGCAAACCGAAAATACCTATCACTAAAACTCTCCCTTTCTGTCTAAACACCCCAAACAGCTGACAACATTTCCCCTTCATGAGATCTCCCATCTCAGATTTTTTTTTTAATTCAATACTACTTTTGTTTGGAGTTAAATGGTTAACCTGTCCTTCCCCCAAATTAAACAGCAGTCTTTAAGGAAGGAGTTCCCTCCTAATAGGGAATATCTGAGTCTTTTAGCTGTCAAAGAAGACGTTATAACTCATATTTATATATTTTTTTAATTTAGAAAGAAACAAAACTTTACTAATATTTTGTAGATGGATTGGCCCTGAAATCTGCACTTTGTCTGTGTGTGAACCTGTCAGTATTTATTTACAATTTGGAAAATATACAGAGGCAGGCAGAGGATTCATATAAGGAAAAGGAATGGAAAATGGCACTCATATTCATGTATTGCTTTTAGAATATTGTTAGGTATTGCATATTATAGTTAACCGTCTAAGTGAGTACATGAATGAGCTTACTGGATCTATAAAATATTTAATAACAAAATAGAAAGTGACCAATAAAATTGTATTTTTCTTTGTTTAATTTTTTGCCATTTGGAGATTTATTATTTATCTCATGTGAAAGTACTTAAAACAGTTGCTGAACTTGAAAGATACAGTCTGAAGCATTAATTCCATTCAACTTCTACCTCCAGGGAGACAGAACACTTGTACATTTTCCTTTTCTTCTGGTAAGTATAACTATAAACCATGGAATTATATACACAATAAACATAAGAAGACTCTGAAAAGTTAAGAGAAGAAGGCAGACTAGTTGGGGATCTGAGGGCTCAAGGAACAACATATTGTGAGTTCTGTGGATTTTCTTTTTGCCTAATAAATGCCAGATGTGGAGCCAGAGAAGCCAGCAACCCAGAAACATGAGTAGGTGAAGAAAAAATAAATTTAAAAAAAAGGCCTAAGAATGAAAGAAAAGGCCAGTCTAACAAGACAGAAACGTTTTAGACAATGACCATGCCATTCCAGGCATACACCGCAGCAAAAAATTGTGGTCCCTCTCCCACTCGTGCCTTCAAAAGCCAAAGTCTGGGTGAATCTAGACTTCTATACTTGTTAGGCTATAATATGGCACCTCAGCCTGCCAGAGTGGTGTCAGCAGAGCCCAAACGGTGAATAAGGGCCTTCACCACTACTCAGCAGTAATGACGCCACCTTGAAGTTGGTGTCAGTGGAGGTCATTTAAGGAAGAGTAAAGAGGTACTCCTACTTCTCCCAGCCAGGTTGGTGTCAACAGAGGCCTACAGAAGAACTGGAACTCTCACTCCTATCAAGGCATTAACACGGAGCCCTTTACTCATTCTGTCTCAATGGAAGTCAAGTGGGGAACCTGGACTTCTACCCACACCTGGCATTCACCTCCCCCTTTTCTCTGTTGGAGTGTTGTCAGAGAAAGCCAACTTAAAAACAAATAAAGGTTTTTTTGTTTGTTTATGAGAATCAGACTCATATCATGTAATACCTTAAATGTCCAGGTTTCAATCAAAAGTCACTCATCATATTGAGAATCAAGAAAACCACAATTTGAATGAGAAGGGCAGTTGACAGACTCCAACACCAAAGTGGCAGAGATCTTAGTATTATTTGACAAATATTTAAAAGCAGCCATTTAAAAAAATACTTTGATGCGTTTTTACAGACTTGCTTGGAAAAAACCCACAAAGTCTCAGAAAAGAAGCAGAACATATAAAGACAAAAAATAGGGATTCCCTGGTGGCGCAGTGGTTGAGAGTCTGCCTGCCGCTTCAGGGGACGCGGGTTCGTGCCCCGGTCCGGGAAGATCCCACATGCCGCGGAGTGGCTGAGCCCGTGAGCCACGGCCGCTGAGCCTGCGCATCCGGAGCCTGTGCTCCACAGTGGGAGAGGCCACAACAGAGAGAGGCCCGCGTACTGCAAAAAAAAAAAAAGACAAAAAATATAAAGAGGAACAGAAAAATATAATGATGAAAATGAATAACTTAGTGGATGGGCTAAACAGCAGAAGAGAGCGGTCAGAGAAAAGAGTCAATGAACTTGAATTTGAAGACAGAATAATTGACAGTATCCAATATGAATTGTCCTCCATTTGTGAAGGAGAAAGCGTATACCTGCTAGATAATATTCCTAAGGCTAATTATACTGTTAGTTATGTGTTTAAAAAATGTTTTATATGTGTGTGTGTGTGTGTGTGTGTGTGTGTGTGTGTGTGTGTGTGTGTACACAGAGGGAGAGAGAGAGAGAGAGAGGAAAAGTATAGGACAATACCAAATCTGTCACTGACTAAAAAAAAGTCTGATTATACAAGGCTTAGAGATTTGATATCTAATAACACGTTTGCTACCTCATAACACAGTTATACCTTTCATAATATTGATGATCATCCAGTGAATCTCCTACCAAATCAGTTGACATAATTGTGTTAATTCACTATTCTAGTCTAAAGGACCCAGTGATGACACAAGACAAGGTGCCTGCCCCAAGAATAGTAAGCGGCAATGTGTTTTCTCCTAAAAGAATTTGAAAATTGTGTAAACACAAGGGGAGAGGGTGGGAAGGGAAAGATAGAAAGAAGTAGACTACAGAGGAGATTGATAAAAGAGAGAGGGGATGGAGAGAGAAGAAAGAACAGGGAGGTCTATCATTAAACATACTTTAATCGCTGAAAGAAGGGAGTTGACCAAGATGTTGACACAAAAGTCTCCTGCCATGGACTCACTAAATATACAGCTGCAAATGGACTAATTCCCTTTGAAAGTAATCCAGAAATGAGCTCAGTGACTTCTACACATCAGGCAAATGAGAAAATACCCAGAGCAGAGTGGGTAGCAAAGGCTGAGATGCACTCTGGCTCTAAAGTTTAGCCCCAGCACAGTGCCATACAATTGGGAGGGAAATCCAAACTCCCAGTTTCTCCCTCAGGAACAAAGGTTTTGAACCATACTTCTAGCATTTCCAATTTTGCCTCCCACCTGAGGGATGGGCTCCCCAAAAACCTAGCTCTGAAAGCAAAGGGGCTTTCATCCATGAGACTCACCAGACTTCATACAAAGGAGCAGTTCTTAATAAGCTTGTGAATGTGAGCAATTACTTTTGCTCTCCCCAAAGGGCTCCGCACAGAGGCAGCAGACAAAAACACCTATTGCCCAGTCTTTGCTTGAAAGGATCTAAATGCATACTTTGTGAATTGCTGCCTGAAGATCTAGCTTCTAAACTTAGCACACATCTAGAGGCTGGCTGTCATCTCCCTGGAAGTGTGGAATCTAGCAGACACTTTCTCCACCTTCTTCCTCTCTCTCACACCAAGAAGAAATACCAAGTCACCAGTATCTCCATGGAACTGTTGATACACAGGTCTGGAGCCCAGCTTTTGTGGCTGCTGCCTGAGGACAGGCCTGGATTGCCTGATTCTAGTAGCCCACAGGGCTTACATTCACAAGTCTCACCAGACTATAGCAAACAAAAAAGCAGTTTTTAAACATGTAGGAGCATCCTCCACCACCCCATACTATATACCAGGCCCAGAACAAAGGAAGCAGGCAAGATGGTTGTCTCCTAGTTTTTCCTGAAAGGTGCTTAACTATATACTTTCCCAGCTGCTGCCTGAAAGTCTAGCTTCTAATCCACCTGAATCTATTGATATATGGTAACTGTGATCCTCCCCTTTGAAACCCTGCCGGGTCTTGGCACACCCTCAACTACTGGAAACTGAGCAATTACAAAGGTGTGAGATACAACCAGAAGCTCTGGTAGAGCCGATTGAAGAGGATCCTTTCCCACATGAGACCACTCTGTCAATACTGGGAGAGGTGGTGTTTATATCTAATGCACAGAAACAACAAAGATCATAAAAGACTACAGTGGACAGGGCTTCCCTGGTGGTGCAGTGGTTAAGAATATGCCTGCCAATGCAGGGGACATGGGTTCGAGCCCTGGTCTAGGAAGATCCCACATGCCGTGGAGCAACTAAGCCTGTGCACCACAACTACTGAGCCTGTGCTCTAGAGCCTGCGAGCCACAACTACTGAAGCCCGCGTGCCACAAATACTGAAGCCCGTGCGCCTAGAGCCCCTGCTCCACAACAAAAGAAGATACCACAATGAGCAGCCCACGCACCACAACAAAGAGTAGCCCTTGTTCACCACAACTAGAGAAAGCCTATGCACAGCAGTGAAGACTCGACGCAGCCAAAAATAAATAAATTTATTAAAAAAAAAAAAAAGACTACAGTGGACAATTATACACTAACAAATTGGAGAACCTGGAAGTAATGTACATATTCTTAGAAACATATACAACCTAGGAAACTGAATCATGAAGAAATAGAATATCTGTACAGATCAATTAATAGCAAGAAGATTGAATCAGTAATCAAAAAACCTCATAACAAAGAAAAGTCTAGAACTGGACAGCTTTACTGGTGAATTCTACCAAACATTTAAAAAGAATAAATGTCAGTACTTATCAAACTCTTCAAAAAAATTGAAGAGGAAGGAAAACTTCCAAACTTATTTTACCAGGCCAGCATCACCCCAATATAAAAGCCAGACAACGACACTGAAAGAAAAGAAAATTTCAGGTCAATAGCCCTGATAAACATAGATGCAAAAATCCTCAACAAAATGCTAACAAACTGAATTCAACAATGTAGTTAAAGTATCATAAACCATGACCAGTTCAGATTTATTCCAGGGATGCAAGGGTGGTCCAACATCCACAAATCAATAAATGTGATATAGACATTAACAGGATGAAGGATAAAAATAATATGATCATCTCAACAGATGCAGAAGAAGCATTTGATAAAATGCAAACTGGGTATAGAGGAGCATACCTCAACATACTAAAAGCCATATACAAAAACCTAGAGCCAATATCATACTCAATGGTGAAAAGCTGAAAACTTTCATTCTAATTTTGGGGAAAGGATGAGGATGCTCATTCTTGCCATTTTTATTCAGTATAGTATGAACGTCTTAGCCAGAACATTTAGGCAAGAAAAAGAAATAAAAGGTATCCACATCAGAAAGAAAGAAGTAAAACTGTCTCTACTCGGAGGTAGCATGTTCTTACATAGAGAAAACCCTAAAGAATTCACCAGAAACTCTTAAAACTAGTGAACAAATGCAGTAAAGTTGCAGAATACAAAATGAATATACAAAAATTAGTTATTCTATATACTAATAGTGACCTATCAGAAAGAGAAATTAAGAAAATAATACCATTACAATAGCATCAAAGAGAATAAAGTGCTTAGGTATAACTCTAAACAAGGAGGCGAAACATCTGTACACTATAACACTGATGAAAAAAATTATAGATGACACAAATAAATGGAAAGATATTCCATGCTCATGCCTTGGAATAATTAGTATTGTTAAAAGATCCATACTACCCAAAGTTATGTACAGATTCAATGAAATACCTATCAAAATTTCAATAGCATTTTTTTAACAGAAACAGAAAAAAAAATCCTAAAATTTGTGTGAAGAAACTGGACACTTTCCTTACACCATGCACAAAAATCAACTCAAAATGGATTAAAAACTTGAACATAGGACCTGAAACTGAAAAATTCCTAGAAGAAAACATAGTTTTAAGGTTTAAGCTCCTTGATTGGTCTGGCAATGATTTTTTTTTTTTTTTTTGGATATGACTCCAAAAGCAAAAGACAATAAAAGTAAAAATAAACGAATGGGACCACATCAAGCTAAAAAGTGTCTGCACAACAAAGGAAACCATCAACAAAATGAAAAGACAAGCTATGTTTGAAATAGGAGGAAATATTTTCAAACCACATATTCAATAAGGAATTGATATCCAAAATATACAAGGAATTCTTATAACTCAATAGAATTAAAAAAAGAAAAACGCAATGAGAAAATGGACAAAGGACTTTAAGAGATATTTTTCTGGAGAAGAGATGCAAATGGTCAACACGTACACACAAAGGTGCTTAACATCACTAATCATCAAGAAATGCAAATAGAAACCACAATGAGATATATCCTAACACTTGTTAGGATGTCCATTATCAAAAAGATAAGAGATAAAAAGTGCTGGCAAGGATGTTTAGAAAAGGGAATCCTTGTACACTGTTGGTGGGAATGTAAATTAGTATAGGCACAATGGAAAACAGAATGGAGGTTCCTCAGAAAATTAAAAATAAAACTACCGGGGCTTCCCTGGTGGCGCAGTGGTTGAGAGTCCGCCTGCCGATGCAGGGGACATGGGTTCGTGCCCCAGTCTGGGAAGATCCCACATGCCGCGGAGCGGCTGTGCCCGTGAGCCATGGCCGCTGAGCCTGCGCGTCCGGAGCCTGTGCTCCGCAACGGGAGAGGCCACAACAGTGAGAGGCCCGCGTACCACAAAAAAAAAAAAAAACTACCATTTGATCTGCAATTCCACTACTGGGTATATATCCAAAGGAAGTGAAATCAGTGTCTCAAAGAGATATCTTTTCTCTCATGTTCATTTCAGTATTATTCACAATAACCAAGGTATGGAAACAACCTATGTGTCTGTTGAGAAATGAATAAAGAAAATGTGTTATACATGTACAATGGAATATTATACAGCCTTTAGAAAGAAGGAAACCCTGTCATTTGCAACAAGAGGATGAACCTCGAGGACATCATGCCAAGTGAAATAACTCAGAGAAAGAAAAATACTACATTATATCACTTATATTTGCAATCTTTTTTTTTTTTAAGTTGAACTTATAGAAACAGAGAGCAAAAATTGGTTGTCAGGTGCTAGGGGGATGGGGAAATTAGGGAGAGTTAGTAATAGGGTAGAAACTTTTGGTTACAGTTGATTAAGGTGTGAAGGTAATGCCTAACATGCTGATTACAGTTGATAACACTGTACTATATAATTGAAATTGGCTAAGAAAATAGAGCTTAATTGTTCTCACCAAAAAGGAAGAAATATTAAATACGTGAAGTGATGGATGTGTTAACTCAATTTTACCTCAATAAAGCTGAAAATAACATACTTTAATCCTCATATTACAAATTACTTTTATATCTAATGTTGCTCTGCCTTTCAAATTTTTTAATAAGATCTAAGTATTCATAGCCTTGAAATCAAATAAAATTATTTCTCTATGAATGTGTGTTATTTTTGTGTCCAACTCTTCTAGTATACTTTGTGCTATTTTTCATCCCTAAAATACTTGTACATTTATTGGTTTTCATAAATATGTTCCCAAATTGCTTTGTGTTACTAACAGTTCATGCTAGTGGGTACAGCCTATGAGGGACAAGCAAAATGATGAATGATAACTTTTCAGCTGCTAAAAGGATACTAATAGCAAGAAAAAATTTTTACAACTTACAATTATCCTCCTAGTAAAATTACAAAACACATTATCTATATTTTAAGCAATGCTTGAGGTTACTTTTCCTCAAGGAAAGAAACACTATCATTTTTTGTTAATTATGTTGAGGATTAATGGACTCATAAAATTTTTTACCTGTTAGGAAAAATTTGGAACTGATTACAGAGATAGAATGAGAGCTAATATATAGTTTTAAAAGGGCAATAAAATTACAAAATTATTTACTTATGTAATTTTATGGCTAAGAAGACAAAAAAGGGGGTAGACAGGTAAGAGAACAGGAAAATGAAAAAGGAGTAGGAAACAACTTGATTTCAGTTTCTAAAATAATTAAGGATGCATTTAAGTATAGTGAAATATGCCATTTGAAAATGTTGTTTGTTGTTTTCTATTGGGTTTTGACCTAAAATCTGTCCACTTTTAGCTACAATACAGAATAGCACTAAATTTCTCCAATTGTATGAGCTTCAACTACCAATACAATTCTGAAATAGATCTGAATTTTAGTTTTAAGCAATCTGCTTGCTTGTTTGATTGTACTTTTCATTATACTGTTCCCAGCCAAGACTTCTCTTTTAAGTTACAAAACATTCTGGTGGTTTTTATTCACAGTTTACATGATTGGTTTCAAAGTGTTGCTTCAAGAATGATAGTTTCATGTAGTTGTTGCTAGAAATTTTCTTGCATAAGAGATGTCAATTTTTAGCCTGATTCACATTTCCACAATAAGTTAAAAATAAATATTTTAAGCATTTACTTACATTCCTTCATTTTATGTTGAGGGACACTAATGTTGATTACTGCATTGGTTATGGGTGGGGTAATGTTATTGTTCAGTATCAGGCTCATTGTGGAGATATGAACATTATATCAGTCATAGTCTTTTTCTTTTGAGATGGTATAGAATAAAATTCTTTTGCACATTTCACTAGTTTCTATTATCTCAAACTTTTTCTTTTTTAAGCAGCTCTGTTTCCGATTAAACATATCGACATCACAAAAACTTGATATGATGCACTGAGAAAGGCACATCATTTTTGTGGCATTCTTGTCCAAAATGCACAATCTCATTCCAGTGATCAGAAAATAGTGACAACTCCACATTGAGGGACATTCTACAACATAACTGATTTACTCTTCAAAAGCATCTATCACAGTAAGGAAAAACAAGGAAAGGCTGTGAAACTATTACATATTGGAGGAGACTGAAGATAAATAACTAAAGAAGTCCTCAAGTCCATTCTCTATATCTGCATCTTTATTGCTGTCCTGCCCCTAGGTTCTTCAGAACCTTTTTTTGTTTTTTTTTTTTTAGATTCCATATATGTGTTAGCATACAGTATTTGATTTTCTCTTTCTGACTTGCTTCACTGTATGACAGACTCTAGATCCATCCACCTCACTACAAATAACTCAATTTCGTTTCTTTTTATGGCTGAGTAATTCTCCGTTGTATATATGTGCCACATTTTCTTTATCCATTTATCTGTCGATGGACACTTAGGTTGATTCCATATCCTGGCTATTGTAAAAAGAGCTGCAGTGAACATTGTGGTACATGACTCTTTTTGAATTATGGTCTTCTCAGGGTATATGCCCAGTAGTGGGATTGCTGGGTCGTATGGTAGTTCTAGTTTTAGTTTTTTTAAGGAACCTCCATACCGTTCTCCATGGTGGCTGTATCAATTTACATTCCCACCCACAGTGCAAGAGGGTTCCCTTTTCTCCACACCCACTCCAGCATTTATTGCTTGTAGATTTTTTTGATGATGGCCATTCTGACTGGTGTGAGGTATTACCTCATTCTAGTTTGGATTTTCATTTCTCTAATGATTAGGACATCACATCTTCTTTATCCACTCATCTCTTGATGGACACTTAGGTTTCTTCCATGTCTTGGCTATTGTAAATAATGCTGCCCTGAACATTGGGGTGCATGTATCTTTTCAAATTAGTGTTTTCATTTTTTTCATGTAAATACCCAGGAGTGGAATTCCTGGGTCATCTGGTAGTTCTATTTTTAGTTTTTTGAGAAACTGCCATACTGTTTTTCATAGTGACTGTACCAATTCACATTCCCACCAACAGTGTACAAGGGTTCCCTTTTCTCCACATCTTCGCCAACATGTGTTATATGTGGAATTTTTGATGATAGCCATTCTAACAGGTGTGAGATCATATCTCATTGTGATTTTAATTTACATTTCTCTGATGATTAATGATGTTGAACATCTTTTCATGTTTCTGATGGCCATCTGTATGTGTTCTTTAGAAAAATGTCTATTCAGGTCTTCTGCCCATTTTTTAATCATGTAGTTGTTATTGTGATGTTGAATTGTATGAGCTGTTTATACACTTTGGATATTAACCCCTATTGATCATATCATTTGCAAATATTTTCTTCCATTCAGTAGGTTGTCTTTTTGTTTTGTTGATGTTTGCTTTGCTGAGCAACAGCTTTTAAGTTTAATTAGTTCCCATTTGTTTATTTTTGTTTTCATTTCCTTTGCTTTAGAAGACAGTTCCAAACAAATATTGCTATGATTTATGTCAGTGTTCCACCTATGTTTTCTTCCAGGAGTTTCATGGTTTCTGGTCTTACATTTAGATATTTAATGCATTTTGAGTTTCTTTTTATATATGATGTGAAAAAATGTCCGAATTTCATTCTTTTACATGTAGCTGTCCAGATTTTCCAGCACCATTTATTGAAGAGACTGTCTTTTCTCCATTGAATATTCTTGCCTCCTTAGTCATAAGTTAATTGACCATAAGTGCATGGGCTTATTTCTGAACTCTCTATTCTGTTTCATTGGTCTATGTGTCTGTTTTTGTGCCAGTACCATACTGTTTTGATTATTATAACTTTGTATTATAGTCTGAAGTCAGGGTGCATGACACCTCTGGCTCTGTTTTTCTTTCTCAAGATTGCTTTGACTATTCATAGTCTTTTGTGTTTTCATATAAATTTTAAAAAATTTTGTTTTAGTTCTGTGAAAAATTCCCTTAGTATTTTGGTAGGGATTGCCCTGAATCTGTACGTTGCTTTGGGTAGTATGGTTGTTTTAACAATAGTAATTCTTCCAATCCATGAACATGGTATATCTTTCCATCTGTTTGTATCATCTTCAATTTCTTTCATTAACATCTTATAGTTTTCCAAGTACAGGTCTTTTACCTCTTTAGGTAGGTTTATTCCTAAGTATTTTATTCTCTTTGATGCAATTGTAGATGGGATTGTTTTCTTAATTTCTCTATCTGAGAGTATTTTATACTGTTTTAATAGTGAGCACTGTTCCCTCTAAAACTGGGTGAGTGGTATCTGAAGTTGATACCTGCAAACATATGAGCGCCTTTAAAATAGGTGATGGATACAATTTACTAAACACCAATCTCTACACTGAGCAAGTTATACAAGTTATACATTGAGCAAGAACTTTTCTGGAGATTTGGGCATTGGGCATGTCTGCCCAGTAGTGCTAGTCACCAGTAATAGTTCCAGTTTATTCTGTCTGCTAGATTAGGTAAAGAAAAATCCATTTCTCAGAAGTACTTTCCTCACAGAAAGACTATAGATTAGACCAAATTGAAGTCTATTCATGTGGTCACACAACCTTAATATTTAATATTCTCACAATAACAGCTTGCCAGCTTATCTTTCTCCTTTCCTAAACATTTTTTTCTACCTTAGGCAGAAAACAAAACAAATGTCCCTCACTATTATCTTTTTTTGTTTTGTTTTTTTTTTTTTGGTATGTGGACCTCTCACTGCTGTGGCCTCTCCCATTGTGGAGCACAGGCTCCGGATGCGCAGGCTCATCGGCCATGGCTCATGGGCCGAGCCGCTCTGCAGCATGTGGGATATTCCCGGACCGGGGCACAAACCCGTGTCCCCTACATTGGCAGGTGGACTCTCAACCACTGCACCACCAGGGAAGCCCTCAGTATTATCTTTAACTACCCAAAGTTGACAGGATACTTTATCAAATAAAATAAGTGAAAGTATTACACTTTTATTTGTAATTTGAATAATTTCTCTTTCTTCTTCTTCCACACAGTCACCACCTGTTGAGGTGAAAAATAGAACACCAATTGATTTGTTTATTCTGGGACATTAGCTATCCAGAATCAGCTTAATCCAAAGGTTCCCAAATGCTGCTGCACTTAGAACTACCTGGGGATTTTGTAAAACCCTGATGCCCAGGTTGCACCACATTACAGCTAAATTAGAATGACTGAGGGCAAGAACCAAGCATTAATACTTTACAGAAACATTTAAAACAAAACAATGAAAGTCTTTCTGTTGTAAAAGTTAAAAATTCTGAATAAAATGAAACAATCTTTAAAAGATTTTGCTGAGCTTACAATATATTAAGGCAAATCCCAGAAGAAGGGACCCACAAAATCAATAATATACAAAAAATGCTCACACTCATTAATAATGAGGAAAATGCAAATTAAAACAATAATTACCTACAGTTTCACACCTGTTAAGTTGGCAACAATTTAAAAAATAGCAAGAACTGAGACTCGAGAGAAGATGGCGGAAGAGTAAGACGCGGAGATTATCTTCCTCCCCACAGATACACCAGAAATACATCTACACGTGGAACAACTCCTGCAGAAAACCTACTGAACGCTGGCAGAAGACCTCAGACCTCCCAAAAGGCAAGAAACTCCCCACATACCTGGGTAGGGCAAACGAAAAAAAGAAAATACAGAGACAGAAGGATAGGGACGGAACCGGCACCAGTGGGAGGGAGCTGTGAAGCAGGAAAGGTTTCCACACACTAGGAAGCCCCTTCGCGGGTGGAGAATGTGGGTGGCGGAGGGGGGAAGCTTCGGAGTCTCGGAGGAGAGCACAGCAACAGGGGTGCAGAGGACAAAGCGGAGAGATTCCCGCACAGAGGATCACTGCCGACCGGCACTCAGCAGCCCGAGAGGCTTGTCTGCTCCCCCCGCCGGTGCGGGTGGGGCTGGGAGCTGAGGGTCGGGTTTCATTTGGAGCACACGGAGAGGACTGGGGTTGGCAGCGTGAACACAGCCTGCAGGGGGTTAGTGCACCACGGCTAATCAGCAGGGAGTCCAGGAGAAGTCTGGACCTGCTGAAGAGACCAGAGACTTTTTCTTCCCTCTTTGTTTCCTGGTGCTCGAGGAGAGGGGATTAAGAGCGCTGCTTGAAGGAGCTCCAGAGACGGGAGCGAGCAGCGGCTAACAGCGCGGACCCCAGAGACAGGCCTGAGACGCTAAGGCTGCTGCTGCCGCCACCAAGAAGCCTGTGTGTGAGCACAGGTCACTCTCCACACATCCCCTCCCGGAACCTGTGCAGCCAGGGCCCCGTGATCCAGGGACAACTTCCCCGGCAGAACGTACAGCGCAGCGCACCTCAGGCTGATGCAGCGTCCCGCTGGCCTCTGCCGCTGCAGGCTCGCCCCGCACTCCATGCCCCTCCCTCCCCCTCCATGCCCCTCCCTCCCCCCTGACCTGGGTGAGCCAGAGCCCCCGAGTCAGCTGCTCCTTTAATCCAGTCCTGTCTGACCGAAGAACAGATGCCCTCCAGCGACCTACACGCAGAGGCGGGGCCAAATCCAAAGCTGATCCCCGGGAGCTCTGGGAGCTGTGCGAACAAAGAAGAGAAAGGGAAATCTCTCACAGCAACCTCAGGAGCAGCGGATTAAATCCCCACAATCAACTTGATGTACCCTGCATCTGTGGAATACATGAATAGACAACAAATCATCCCAAATTGAGGAGGTGGACTTCGAGAGCAAGATTTATTCTTTTTTTCCCCTTTTCCTCTTTTTATGAGTGTGTATGTGTATTCTTCTGTGTGAGATTTTGTCTGTACAGCTTTGCTTTCACCATTTGTCCTAGGGTTCTATCTGTCTGGGTTTTTTTGTTTCTTTGTTTTTTTGACTTAAAAAAAATTTTTTTTTCCAAACTAATAATTTTTTTATTTTAATAACCTTATTTTATTTTATCTAACATTATTTTATTTTATCCTTCCTTTCTTCCTTCCTCCCTCCCTCCCTCTCTCCCTCCCTCCTTCTCTCTCTCTCTCTCTTTCTTTCTTTATTTCTTTGTTTCCACTTTTTCTCCCTTTTATTCTGAGCCAAGTGGATGAAAGACTCTTGGTGCTGCAGCCAGGAGTCAGTGCTGTGCTTCTGAGGTGGGAGAGCCAACTTCAGGACACCAGTCTACAAGAGACCTCCCAACCTCACATAATATCAAACGGCAAAAATCTCCCAGAGATCTCCATCTCAACACCAGCACCCAGCTTCACTCAACGACGAGCAAGGTACAGTGCTGGACATCCTATGCCAAACAACTAGCAAGACAGGAACACAACCCCATCCGTTAGCAGAGAGGCCACCTAAAATCATAATAAGTCCACAGACACCCCAAAACACACCACCTGACGTGGACCTGCCCACCAGAAAGACAAGATCCAGCCTCATCCATCAGAACACAGGCACTAGTCCCCTCCACCAGGAAGCCTACACAGCCAACTTTAGCCACTGGGGACAGACACCAAACACAACGGGAACTACGAACATGCAGCCTGCAAAACGGAGACCCCAAACACAGTAAGATAAGCAAAATGAGAAGACAGAAAAACACACAACAGATGAAGGAGCAAGATAAAAACCCACCAGACCTAACAAATGAAGAGGAAATAGGCAGTCTATCTGAAAAAGAATTCAGAATAATGATAGTAAACAAGATCCAAAACCTTGGAAATAGAATTAACAAGGACCTAGAAGAACTAAAGATGAAACAAGCAACAATGAACAACACAATAAATGAAATTAAAAATACTCTAGATGGGAT
>RJWK010026198.1:0-27200 GCA_004363435.1 Platanista minor
TACCCAGAAAAGGGTTTTTTTTTTTTGGGCGGTACGCGGGCCTCTCGCTGCTGTGGCCTCTCCCGTTACGGAGCACAGGCTCCGGACGCGCAGGCTCAGCGGCCATGGCTCACGGGCCCAGCCGCTCCGCGGCATGTGGGATCTTCTTGGACCGGGGCCCGAACCCACGTTCCCTGCATCGGCAGGCGGACTCTCAACCACTGCGCCACCAGGGAAGTCCTCTGGGTATTTTTTGATTGCCAAAAATATTGTTATGACCTAAAGAAATTGTATATAAGGTGATATAAAACATTCGTCTTAAAGGCTTTCTTAATCTTTTTGGAATAGGCTGGGTCTAGACAAACAAGATATCTTGATGTTAATTACCTCTAGCTATTAATCACTATTTTTCCTTAATTCAAATACCTAATTCAAATGGCTAAATGCATGAGGGCTTGTACTTTATTATATTATTTAGAAAGTATTTCTATCAGAGTAAAATATTTTCTATTATAAGGGATGAAAAATTTTTTTTTCCTTCTACCCTTTCTAGGTTCTTGGTTGGGGCTCTGCAACAAAAGGCAGAGATTAACATGAGAAAACATTTAAATTTATTCAATATAAGTTTTATGTGATACAAGAAGGAAATGAAGACCCCAAGAAACAGTTAAACCTGAATGTTTTTATACTAGGTTTGATGAAGAATGGAAAGTCACAGAAAAATGTGATAGGACAAAAGGGCACGAGCTGAGAGTACTAAACTGAGGAAAGCTTAGCAAGGAGGCCTGTTTGTTTGGATTCCTCTCAGTGTCCCTCCTTTTCTCTGGGTAGAGGGAGAGCACTTCCCACATGAGGGTCTTTTGACCTGCTTCCAGGGAGAAAGGAAGAGCAGAGACACCTTCCTACACCTGCCATGTCTCAAAGTCCTTCAGCTTAAAATATTCAGTATGCCAAGGTGCCATATTTGGGTGTAGCGTGTTCTTAACCCTGTTACTATCATAAATTAAATGTATTAACTCTGTGTGAAATATTGTTGCTAAGAATCTTTATATAGAATCAGATAATTCTGTAATTTTATTTTACTCTTTTTACATACATCTTCTATCACATTCTCACAGTAACAGTCGAAGGGAATAGCACTAGATTAATACTTTAAAAGTTAATGAATTATTTAGACATATCCTTTTGAGATATTTAGATATATCCTCCTATATAATTCCTCCTTCTAATCAGGGTAGAAGTATTAATATCCAATCTGCATATCTTGGCTTGAATTTCTTCAAATTATCTTTGTATAAGTAATTCTCTTAAACACGTAGTTCTATCGAAAACAACCTAGAAGAACATATAATAAAAAACTAACAGTGGATATCTGGGATGTAGAATTGGGGAGGATTTTCTAAAATGTTTTACAGCCTGGGATGTAGAATTGGGGAGGATTTTCTAAAATGTTTTACAGCCTTTGTGTGTTATTTTTATAATCACAATATATTTGTGAATGCATATGTGTATATGTATATATGTAGGATAAAATAAGAGGTTTTACATAGTAGTTTTGGGCTCTATTGCAATTCTTTATTGTTTTCACCTTCATCATAAAGGAATTTCACTATCACAAACCTGAAAGGATATCCTGTTGAACTTCACCTGACATTCTATGATCTGGTTTAGCTACTTTAACCAAATGACTCTGAACTGAGGTGACCAAAGGCAACTGCCCTGCTCTAGACTGTTAGATCCAAATTGCGTTCAGCATGTTAGTGGTACAGCCAGGAATATCCAAGCTAGGCTAATGGGCAATCACTTGTCAGTCCACAATCAGCCACAGAAAATACATGTGCAATCATTGGAAATGAACTTTACAGATTAAAAAACAAACAAACAAATAAATTATTATTGTTTATTAATTAATAAATGGAGTAAATTTCAGCCAGTTTGTTTTCCTCCTTTCCTTGTTAAGCCATTTTATGTTGACCAGAAAACACAAGTAATGGAGTTTCATCTTTTTGCTATTGTCCTTCAGGAGTGGGAAGCATCTTCTTTCAAAGTAGCCCTTCTTACCTGAGAAGACCCTGACTGGATTAGTTCTTTGTTTTTTAATTTCTAGGATTCTTGGTCTCATGTTCTCCAGATTTTATATTATTATTATTCCAGTCCTTAGCATGCATTTAGAGATGCTACAGGAGGTTCTATAGGTAATTCATAGTAGTATTAGGAATAGCACTGTTTGACAGTCTTTGCTCAATGCCTGCCTCAAATGGCATAATGCTACAGATGGCATGTTTTTGTGTTCCTGTAATTCCTATGTTGAAACCTAATCCCCAATGTGATGGTATTTGGAAGTGTGGCCTTTGGGAAGTGAGGTGATTAGGCCATGAGGATGGAGCCCTCCTGAATGGGATTAGTGCTTTTATAAAAGAGACCCCAGAGAGATCCCTTGCTCCTTCTCCCACTTGAGGACTGCGCAATAAAAATCTTTTTTTTTTTTTTTTTTTTTGTGGTATACATGGGCCTCTCACTGCTGTGGCCTCTCCCATTGCGGAGCATAGGCTCCGGATGCGCAGGCTCAGCGACCGCGGCTCACGGGCCCAGCAGCTCTGCGGCATGTGGGATCTTCCCGGACTGGGGCACGAACCCGTGTCCCCTGCATTGGCAGGCAGACTCTCAACCACCGCGCCACCAGGGAAGCCCTCAGACAGTATTTTTTACAGTCACGTGGTTCTATTGTGGGGATGAGGAGCAGCTTATTTAGACAGTTCCCTACTGAGGGGCACTGAGTCGTTTCCAACTATTTCTGCATAAACAACATGACAATTAATAACCTTGTACACAGGTCCTTTGCGTGCAGTTCTCTCGGTGAGATATATTCTGGAAGTGATTTTCAGATTACTATTTCCTAAAGCACGGACTTCCTTAATGGCTATGTAAACTTCCTCTGTTCATTTCAACTAAACTGGGGGGGGCTTGTGTAAACCCTATTTATGAAAAAAGAAAATTGGTATGTGTGAGATGTGTGGGTGTAGGATGGTGTGTGTGTGTGTGTGTGTGGGTGATGTATGTGTGGGTGGGTGGTGTGTGTATAGGGAGGGTGGTATGCATGTGTGCAGTGTTGTGTTTGTGTGTGTGATGTGTGTGGAGGTGTTATGTGTGGGTATAGGTGTTGTGTGGATGTGGGGTGTTGTGTTGTATGTGTGGGTGTAGGGTGTTTAGAGGAACGAGGAGGGGGTGAGGCTACAAACTGGGAGCTCTACCTGCCAGGAAAGGTGCAGGAAGAGGGCTGTGAGGGGCTGCGGAACACCACAAAGTCCTCTCATGACTGTGACTTAACCCTGCTTGCTGTTTTCTCTGTATTTATTTATAGCAGCTATCTCGTGATTATATCTGTGCCTTTTGCTTCTGATCTCTGACTAAAGAAAGATTTTTTTCTGATCTGTGTTTCAGTCTCACCAGTGATTTATGGCGTTGGCTCTTCATGAGTTTTTCTTTTGATCATCATTTGCCCTCAGTTAATTTGCTCTAGCAAGAGCAAACTCTTCGGGAGATTAGCCAGGAGAAGGGCCGCATTTAGTTTTTCCAAATGAAGTGTTTCTGAATTTGATCACTCACTTCTCACTCAAGGGGAAATTTAGGAAGTAGTAGTAACCTCGTTGATATTTAACAATCTCATTGATGGTCGCTGTTATTTATGTCTTAAAGGCCCACACTGACTTTAAATACTGATTATTCATTTAAACCCTAGTCACAGGCTAAAAACAGAAGTTGAATGCAAAGTACAACCACTAACCAGACTGCCTTCTGGTTAGTTCTAAATTTAACTCCCAGCTTTTACCTTTAGTGTTAAAGAGACCTTCTGATTTTGGATTTCTTATGTGTACACAGGTATTGCAGTAACTGGTGGGCTGGTTGTTGATTAGAAAGAGGCGATTGTAAAAGTGAGGTCAGAGAGCTTTCCTCAGGCATGTGCCACTAGGTCACCTCACCCGCAAAGTTATTTTCAGAACAAAATGCTGCAAATAGAGATCATAATATTTTTCTTTCCATGTTGTTTATTTCAAGAGACATGGGAACCATCACGAGGAAGATTCATAGGCTTAAAATGTAAACCCTGCAAGGCTGCTTTGTTTGAGTTAATGAAGATGTGATTTTGGCGTCTCCTCTTCCCCTATCTCACCTCTGCCCTGAGAAAATGGCAGGCCCTGAAATTTATGGGAATTCTGACCTAAAGGGCCAGGAAGTGCAGGAGACTGGAGAAGGTGGGTAGAAAGGGGACTGGGCCCCCGTGGGGCACATTTCGCAGGAGAGAAAACAGTATTACTTGCAGCTCTAGAGTTTTAAACTTGCAGGGATTTGTTACTCCTCTTAAAATAGCCGCAGGCATGTGGAATTCACTAGATGTCATTTAATAGATTTCCCTTCCCTTCCAAGTTTGAGGGCTGATAGCCTGTCATTTTACCTGGGGAAAAAAAAAATTCTTGAAGCAATTAGAAAATAGCCCTAAAATTATAGACACAACCTGCACATATGTAGCCCAAACAAAGTCTTAGGGGAAAATGATTAGTTTTAATTTGAAATTTACTGTGAAAAATTTTATTTCAAAAGATCAATGTTTGCCAGTTCTATTAAGCTAACAGGGACAAGGCTAAAGGCTGAAAGAAGCCTTAGAGTCAGTCATGAAAGCTCCAGATTAAAAAATATTTTTTAAATGGTCTCATTGAGAAAATTTTCAAATGAGAGTCACACTTGAATGAATGAATGCTGTATCAAATTATCCGGGGACAAAGAAGAGAAGCCATTCTACCAGAACAAATGCAGCCTGCTTTGTCTAGAGGACAAACCATTCTTGCAGCCCGTTTGGAAATGTCACTTTTAAGTCAATGAGAGTTGTGTTCAAATAAGAGGGGGATGCAAGACCCTATTATATTCAGTAGGATGTGATGTTTTGCCTCTGAATGGTTTCTGCAGTGCATGAAAATTCCTTTTTTTGGGGAGGGGAGGCGTCTATCTTGTTAATGTCTTAAACTGTTTTCAGGTTTTACAAAGTGCTTTAGTTTTTACACTGAAAGGGCAGACATGATTATGCTGGAACACCAGTTGTCCGGCTACATAAGTTCTGACTTTTGGGGCAAGTCTTCTGAACTTTTAACATGGTGAAAACGGATTGCTTGGCTCGCATGAGGAAGTTTTCTTCTGGAAGTGATCCAGGGCTTAGAGTAGTCCAACCCAGCCTTTTTCTCTGTCCTTCTAAGATATCACCACTGGAGTGCTGTCCATAACGCGGTTGATTTGACCCGTGATGGTGTTCAGTGAAACAGGAAGTTCAGAACTGAGACTGAGCAGAACTGACAGGGAAGTCAATTCACTGCCCTATACTGACCAGATTGCCTGGCATCTTCAGGATTTATAGGCCAGCCAAAGCAGTTTGGCCTTCTTGGTTCATTCTGACAAACTATAAATCTTCTAATACTATTGGTAAGCTCATGAAATCAATTCATTTTTGTTGCTTTCTTTTCTTTCTTTTTTTTTGATTACTAAAAGAGACTGTATGCTGGGACTTCCCTGGCAGTCCAGTGGTTAAGACTCTGTGCTTCCAGTGCAGGGGATGCGGGTTCAATCCCTAGTCAGGGAACTAAGATCCCACATGCTGCATGCTGTGGCCAAAAAAAAAAAAAAGAGAGACTATATGCTAAGCAACAGTCCAAATTCTTCTGGCAGATATAATAAAATACTTAAAAAGACTGATGATGTATTTGTATCATTTTGTTGTATGATTTTTTAAAAGACAAGTTTCTCCATGGAGATAGAAGGATGTAAACAAGCTGGGCTGCCAATGCTGAGCCATCCTTGTTCAATGACAGCAAAGACCCCCAGCAGACACCAGCTTAGGGAAAAAGCAGATGCTCACTTTGATCTGTAAAATTTCTCCAGAAATACACAAGGGCTGACACCTTGTACAGAAACTCAAAGTTTTTGAATGATCCAAAGAAAATATCTCCTTCCAAAAAGAAAGCAGGTTTTAATGGGCATACACTATCCACACTGTTGACAAAGATCAAATTCTCCACTTAATTGCACAATTTTCCATTTGGTTTTCTGGTAGAGGCAAAGCTTTAGAACAGTGATGAAGTAGTCTGTGGTCAGGAGCGTGCCTAACTTCAGCAAGAATCAGGAAATGTTCTCCACGATGCTGTTTCTCAAACATGAACAAAGACCAGTAACAAATTTTTCATTGCAATTCTAACAATAATATTGTTAGTAATCATAAAAAGAAATTAAAAGTAATACTAACAATAAGCTTATATTACATTTTACTATATTCCAGGCACTGTACTAAGTGCAGATGTGCATTTAGTCCTCAAGCAGTTTTCCTGGGTTCATGTTATTAGCCCAGTTTTACAGATGAGGACACTGAGGTTAAGAAAAATAATTTGCCCAAAGTTAGCAAGTTATTTATTTAGCTTGGTAGAGCAGGTATTTGAATCCAGGCAGTGCAACTCCAGAGCCTGAGAGCTTAACCCCTGACAAGAGCTAACACTTACGGTGCATGCTCACTGTGCACCAGGCAGGCACTGTTCTAACCGCATTATTACTATCATTTTACAGATTAGGAAATAAAGAGGTAAAAAAAAGCTTTCCCGAAGTCACATTGCTATTAAGGATGGAGGTCAGATTTAAAACCAGTCACTGTGACCCTAGACTCTGAGCACTTAGTGTCTAAGTTTATCTAACTGGTTAGAATATACATATTTCTTACGGGAATTAGTAAAAGTATTTTCATTTTGGATTGTTAAAAAATGGGACCTGAATTGTTTTGCCTAAATCAGTTATTCTAATGAAATGGCTGTTGATCCCTGCTTAGGTAGTCTCAGGGCCATTCTGCAGCAGGCTGTATGGTTGAACTTTTTGTTGGTTTATACTACCCTCTAGTGGTTAATAGAAAATTCTGATGATGTGGCTACTTGATGACAAAGAGAATGTAGCCTGTTAAGAGGACTAAGTCCTGATCCTGCATTGATAATATTTGTACTTTTAGTATCTTTTGACTGCGGGGGTGGGGGGCCCAGGGGATTCATAAAGACAAAAAGCTACTATGAATTCAGTACCTCTTTTATGTGGGTATATTTTATTAATGTCAAGAGTATACATACACATTGCAAACAAGATATATACATATACCAGTGTGTATATGCACCATCTTGTTTCCAATGTACACATATATACACACACACATATACATTCACATACATACATATATACATATACATGTGTGTGATTTATTTATAATTTATGTGTAAGTCTTAGCTATAGACAATGCGTGGGGTACACTGATGGATTTGAAAGCCTCGCAGCAGACTTCCCTCCAAGCCTCTTTGGCTATAATTTCAACAAATACCCATGACTAAACCAATCACAGACAAGGGGAACAGAATTAACACAAAATCTTAGATTAATCAGCATATTCTCCTGAATTGGGCATAGGGACCCCTTCCCTGGAGTTCTGTTTAGGAGGAGGAAGTCCTGCTACATGAGTACATCACAGTCTTACTTAAGTCTCTCGTTCCCCAATCTCCGTCCCTGGCTGAGTTTAGGAGGTGCTGGCCTACAGATGGAAGGGCAGTGGGAACAATCTTTCTCTTGAAGTAATGAGGTGCATTGTCTAAAGGGAATTTAAAAACAACAATAAAACCAATCTAAAAAGGGTCTGCTTTTTATTATCTCCATCAGTGGGCAATTCTGAACAATGACAATGATAAAATAATTATCCCTGAAAAATTTTTTGCTAGTCTAAATTCTAAACAACTATGGTTTCTGCTTAGTTTTAATAACACGCTAACACATTAACATTTAATATGTTTCTAATTAACACATTTGTGTTACTTATCCTTTCATAAACATTGTGTTCTGTGACACAGAAGGTAATTTGGAGAACTTCTAGTTAATACAGTTGGCCTGTGACACATGCAGGCTCAGCTATAAGCATTTTTTTTTCTTTTCTTTTTTATATATAAGCATTTTTTTTTTCAGGAGTAAGTTCATGATAAACTGGAATCATTAGACCTCAGTTTGCGCTTAGTTGAACCACATATTTCTGAGTCTAAACTACAGATTTGAAAGAATCAGTGATAACATAGTGACTATAAAGACTAACAGAATTTGAGTAACTTTCATTCTGTCATTCCCTGTAACCATACAAACATATTTGCAAACAGCCATAATCAACCTAGGACAATGTACAGCGAAATGCTAAGCTTTAGAATTGTTCGTTGAAGACTGATACATAGAAAATGTGGAGAATACTATTAACTCTGCAAAAACAAAGCATAAGGAAAATGGACATTTCGAAGAAGAATGTCAGGAGAAGCAGCAAAAGATGCTGGTCTTACACTGCCAGAAGTAATCAAGAAGACCATGTTTGAATGCTTCAATCATTTTCACCAAGAACGGGTATAAAATATCAAATACAATCAATGTTAACTATCACTCAGCCACTTTCTCTGATTTCTGCAGAACAAAAATTTAGGAAGTTTAAACCAAATACAGTAGAAATTTATGATGAATTTTTTTATGACGATATTTTAGGGAATTTTCTTTGTGGAGGGGACTGCAGAGATATTTGAAAACTGCTACTATTCATCCTGAGGGAACAAAGACATAGACAATATTGCAATCTCTGAGATTTGCTGTGAAATAGGATTGCTATAATCTCTGCCAATCTCATCCTTATGGTTAAGTTTTTTGCTAACTCTTTGTATATGTATTGCTTCATTTGAAAGAGGACCGTCAAAATTAAAATAATTAAAATGGTTCTTTGTTTAATATAAGTGGAGACAGCTATGCTGTCTATTAAACACGTGAAGAAGGTTGATTTTGACCATCATTGACAAATTTGCAGACGTGAAGGCTCAAAAATAGAAACTAATGCTATTCATTTCTGCAACACACCAAATGTAGGTGTAAGTTTTAGCCCCCTTTTCAAAAATCCATTACATGCTTTCTTTTGTGTCCTGTGATATTTATTTTGTTTTTTGTTAAATTTTTTTTTACTGACTTCATTATATCGATGACTGCTGATGCCCTGTGGAGGTCACTACTTTGACAAAGTCTTCATGGTGTCTCCGAAGAGGGAGGTCAGACATGGGATATTTATAAGGTATCGGGGTCTGGTTTAAGGTGGGTCTTTCAGGGTCAGGCATGATTGGGTTTGGGCAAAGTTCATGATATAATAATTTTTTTTTTTTTTTTTGCGGTACGCGGGCTTCTCACTGTTGTGGCCTCTCCCGTTGCGGAGCACAGGCTCCGGACGCGCAGGCTCAGCGGCCATGGCTCACGGGCCCAGCCGCTCCGTGGCATGTGGGATCTTCCCGGTCCGGGGCACGAACCCGTGTCCCCTGCATCGGCAGGCGGACTCTCAAGCTCTGCGCCACCAGGGAAGCCCCATGATATAATCATTTTAATATAATTTAGTATACTTTAGGATTTTGAAGTGAGTCTTCAAAAACTAAACAATCAATTGCTAAGTACAGTTAAGTATTGCTTTGAGAAGTAGCTCAGTAGCTATTTACCCAGTGTTATGGACCGAGTGTGTCCTCCCAAAATTCATATGTTAACGTCCTAATCCCGAATGTGACAGTATTAGGAGGTGGGGTTTGGGAGCTGTAATTTGGTTTAAATGAGTTCATGAGAGTAGAGCCCCCATAACGGGATCAGTGTCCTTATAAGAAGAGGAAGAGACACCAGAATTTTCTTTCTCGTGTGCACACACTGAGGAAAGGCCACATGAGTGCACAGTGAGAAAGTGGCATCTACAAGCCAGGAAGAGGGCCCTCACTGAGAACCTAATCTGTCAGCACCTTGGTCTTGGACTTCCCAGCCTCCAGAACTGGGAGAAAACAAATGTCTTCTGTTTCAGCCACCCAGTCTACAGTATTTTTTACAGCAGCCCAAACTAAGACACCCACTAAGGGCAAATTGATGGTCTGTTGCTTGGATAAATTAATTTTTCAGGAAATTTAACGTGACCTTCCTGATCAAGAATCTTCTGGTAAATTAACAAGAGTAAAGTTGTGTTAATGCAGATAGTAAACTGTGTGGCTGTAGATGATTTTGTTTCTCAACATATGCAAAGTTCAATAAAGTAAAATGAATACTGTCTGCATTTCTTTTCTGGCTATCACTATTATTTATTTTATTTCATAATTATTTCCGAAAATAATTTTGTTGTTTAGAAGAGTGGTGTTAAAAATGTTCTGTTCTGGTTGCCAGTTATGCTAGGGAGGCCTGCTAGAGGGATTATATAAAAAGACCCTGCAGTATGTGGGGTGGGAGCAGTAAGATGTTGGCCTCATACCCACAAAAGGAAATGAAGTTTATACAAGTAATCCCAGAGGAGCTCTCAAAGGTCCAAGAGAGTTACTTATCACGTAACACTTTTGGTGTGTTAAAAATATTAATTTGGGGCTTCCCTGGTGGCACAGTGCTTGAGAGTCCGCCTGCCGATGCAGGGGACACGGGTTCGTGCCCCGGTCTGGGAAGATCCCACATGCCGCGGAGCAGCTGGGCCCGTGAGCCATGGCCGCTGAGCCTGCGCGTCCAGAGCCTGTGCTCCGCAACGGGAGAGGCCACAACAGTGAGAGGCCCGCGTACCACACACACGCACACACACACACACAATTAATTTGTACACTTATGTTCATACCAGCATTATTCATGGTAGTCAAAAGGTGGAGGCAACCCAAGTGTCTGCCAACGTATAAATGGATAAACAAAATCTGGTATACACATACAAGGACATATTACCCAGCCTTAAAAAGGAAGGAAATCCTGTCACATGCTACAACGTGGAGGAACCCTGAGGAAGTTATACTAAGTGAAATAGGTCAGTCACAAAAAGACAAATGCTGCATGATTCCACTTATATGAGCTTCCTAGAGTAGTCAAGTTCATAGGGACAGGAAGTAGAATGGTGGTTGCCAGGAGCTGGGGGAGGTACTAGTGGGGATTGTTGCTAAATAGGTAGAGAATTTTAGTTTTGCAAGATGAAAAGAGTTCTGGAGATTGGTGGTACAACAGTGTGGCTGCACTCAACACTACTGAACTTAAATGACTACTGAATTTAACACTTAAAAATGGTTATGAAAGTACATTTTCTATTTTAGCATAATTTTAAAAATACTATTTTGTGACTTGGAAACATTGATGATCTACTACAATTTGCATAACATTATTTTGGCATAGCTTCCTTTAAAAAAAAAAAGGGTAGCAAACCTCCAAAGCACCTTTGTGCAAGTAAGAAAAGGCACCTTTTCCTCAGACACCTTGCTGCCATCTGTCAGAAAGTGATTCTCACGCAGGTACAAGTCCACAAGGATCTCTGCTCGAAAGGTGCCCCCCTCTAGAGTTGTGGCACACAATATGCTACCCTTGTGTCGTCCAAAGAATCCCTGACTAAGAGCTCTGCAAAATGCAAGGACCCTGGCTTCTGCACTTCTGAGAGGCTCTGCCAATAGTCCACGGTGTGGGTTGTGGCTTTTTGAAACTTTGGGAGATGGGAAAACACAAGAAATGTTTGATATGGAGAGTTTGGACTATGCAGGTTGCAGTAGCTGAAAATGCTGTCATATCAATGTGAATAAGCCAAAAATGAAGCCTCCCAAGGGGTCCAGCTGGCAACTCAGGAGGCAGTTTTGAATCCGAAGTGGTTGCGCCAGGATAGAAAGACGCCACCAGAGTTGGCCTCATTCACAGATAAACGCATAGATGGATGTTATACAGGACACTGGAAAGGCCCTCTGCACAGAACTAATCGTCCTATTAGTTGGGAATGCCTAGAGTCCCAGTTACTTCCTTTATGACTTATAGATTGTCAGAACTACAGATATTCTTAGACATCACCTGTTCAAAGCTCCCATTTCTCAAATGAGGACCTGCTGTCTAGAATGTTAAATGACTCGCCCACAGATGCACACTAGTGGGGTTTAGTTTTGCTCTCCCTCTGGGCATCTGGAGAGGGAGAGAGTTCACAAGGGGAGTGGGGAAGCATCAGAAGAGAGCAGGTAGAAGGTTCCAGAGACATGTGTGTCCCACTACACAGTCATCATAATTTCCCTTTTCCTGTAACCCCTAAGCCCCAAGAGGTGGTAAATGGGGAGGGAAAAGGGGGAGGCACAAGGATACTGATAGTATTGAGAAGCCTCTTAAAGCTTAAGAAGAAACTGTAAGTACAGAGTGTGAATTAGACTTTTCATAATTTATTCATTAAATATATTGAACATCAACTTATGACAGGGATTCTGTATCTGAGGATCTTAAAGCCTAGTGGGGGAGAGAGATGTAAACAGATAACTTATAATAAAACATGAAATATGTGGTATGAGATGTATGAATCCAGTGCTAAGAGAACTCTGAAGAGGCAACAGCTATCTTTCCACAGAGGCCTTTGGGAAAGCTTTCCAGAGTAAGGGATATTAGACTGGGTATTGAAGGGTGAATAGGAGTTTGGCTGGTGGGATGAATGTGAAAGAAGGTTCTAGGAATTCTGGGAGGAAGAAATTGCCTGGGGCAGAGTCTAGAGAGTGGCTGCAGCTACAATAACTTTAGGAATGACAGGAGGGTCATGTGACAGGAGCACTCTGTGATTAGCGGAGAATTGGCAGAACGAAGAAGTCGGCATTTATCCTGGAGCCTACCAAATCAACAAAGGCTCTGCAGCAGAGTATGACAGGACCCTTTTCCTATAACCCCTAAGCCCCAAGAAGCGGTAAATGGGGAGGGAAAAGGGGAAGGCACAAGGATACTGATAGTATTGAGAAGCCTCAGCTGGCTTCAGTTCAGGACAAAAGGCAGTGGGAGAGAGTGGAGGTGGCTGGTGCCATAGCCAGGCTGTGCTAGTCGGTGAACTTGCCAGGACAAGCCAGGCAGGGCGTGGAGAGCGGCTGGGCCCACGCCCCCTTGCAGCCATCTGTTGCTTCACACACAGGCTGGGCCTCCCCCTACTCGTGAGGCAGTAGAACTCCTGCCACTGACATGTGAAACAGTGGGGACGGCTCAGAACAAGGGAGGCCTGTGGTGAATGTCTCCCGACCCCACTCCCACCTCAGGAAAGCAAGGGTCTGCTTTGAGTGGTGGTGACATGGGTGTATACAATTTTCAAAATTCACAGAACAGAACATTTAAGATCTGTGGATGTTATTGTGTTAAATTGTATATCTGAAAAAGATAAATGAATGTTACTTATTGCTTTATTGTTATTCCAACAAATCATCTCATCAGCAACACCACAGGCCTCTTGGAGAACTGAACACGATTCACAGCTGTCCAGGATGCTCCAGCAGCTCGACAATGCCCGCATTTTATGGTCCATCCAAACTGAGCATCTGTTGTTGCCTGGTGCCTTTGCACTCTCATGACTTGGATCCTCTCTTAAGTCTCCAGCTGGGGCTTCCCTGGTGGCGCAATGGTTGAGAGTCCGCCTGCCGATGCAGGGGACGTGGGTTCGTGCCCCAGTCCGGGAAGATCCCACATGCCGCGGAGCGGCTGGGCCCGTGAGCCATGGCCGCTGAGCCTGCGTGTCCGGAGGCTGCGCTCCGCAATGGGAGAGGCCACAACAGTGGGAGGTCCACGTACCGCAAAAAAAAAAAGATTTAGTGGAAAAGAGAAAAACAGCATTTTAATGGGAAGAAAAAAAAACTTCCTAAACACTCTTCCAGACAAGCAGCATTTTAAGTATTATCTTCAACATTCAGCTTGAAAAGGTATTGGATTATAAAAATGAATTGTATGTACTTCACAATGTTGTGAAAACTCAGAGACCCAGAGGTTCTCTACTCTTTGAAGAATCAGCTCTATTGATTTGTTTTGAAATAATTCTCTTAATTCCTTCTCACAATAGAATGTTGCAATGGAAGTGTCAACTAGGTACAAAGATGCCATAGATGTGACATTCCAAGTGGAGGCCCCATCATGATCATCATTTGCAGAAATGGAGAAGCAGCTCCTTGACTCATGACACTTTACCCCAGAGGGAGGTGAACCCTGGGGGGTGGCGGGCTGGGGGAGGGTGCCATGGCAGGGATGGAGGGGACATTGCCTTGAGAATGGAATGCATTCCATACTTCCTGAGAGTTGTACCAGAAATTCCCAGTGATGGGACTCTCCAAAAAACCCAGAAAAGGCAAAGTCAGTTGTGATCACGCCATCAGCAAGAAACTTGGGAACCTCTCTGACCCCCTTTCCCCGATCCTTCCCCACTCGAGTTAGCAAACTGGGGCCCTGAGGGGGATGAGGGGGAAGTTGACCCCATAGCAGATTTCTCCAGCAGAGCCCTAAATCCACCAGAATTTCAATTTTTGTATTGATCAGGCATCCTAATTGCTGAATAGAGACTGCATGACCTAAAGGGAACATAAAACAATTGCTCCCTGAGGCCCTGAGAGGGAACAGATGAGTCAGGGGCCTGCCTGAGTTTTCTGCTTAATCCCACCTCCCTAAGGATCAGGAGGAAGCTTGTAGGAGTATGTTTTGATTGTTATAATGCTTAGCGGTGAGGGTGCTACTGGCATTTAAAAGGCAAAGACCTGGAATGCTAAATATTCCAAAAATTGTCCTGCTTGAAATGCTAACAGCACCCTCACTGAGACACATTCATGGAGGCAGGATCAGCCCTTCCCTGAACAAATCTTGAAAAGACTGTGGGAGGCAAAAATAAAAGTACATTTTGATTATATCATCATTCATGCGCATTCACCGTATCTGTTTCGTTTAGGTGGAAATGCTTTTGTGGGTTTTCTGCGCTGGTTGAAGAGCTCTTCGCCACGGCTGTTCAACTATGCCCTGGCCGCTGTCGGATGAATTGGAGCAGAAGCGGGTTGTGGAGTTGGGGAAGGATCTAGCAGAAGGTGCACTGGCTGTGGGGTGTTACAGAGCCCTGGCCCAGGTTCAGTCTGCCGTGGTGACCGAAGACCAGGCTCAGTCCCAGGTTTGAGGAAACACGGGCCCAGCTGGTGTGGCAGGCTGAACGACATCCTCATCCTAATCCCTGAAACCCGTGAGCATGTTATCTTACAAGGCAAAAGGGACTGTGCTGACGCGATTGACTTACGATTTCGAGATGCGACGATTACCCTGGATTATCCAGGTGGTCCCAACGTATTGGGTTCTTACAAGAGGGAAGCTAGAGACTAAAAGTCAGAAAAAGGAGATGTGATGACAGAAGCAGAAGCTGCAGTGACATGGTTTTGAAAACATATTTATTCATTTAATTTTTTTGGGGGGGCTGTGTTGGGTCTTCGTTTCTGTGCGAGGGCTTTCTCTAGTTGTGGCGAGCGGGGCCCCTCTTCATCGCGGTACGCGGACTTCTCACTATCGCGGCCTCTCCCGTCGCGGAGCACAGGCTCCGGACGCGCAGGCTCGGCGGCCGTGGCTCACGGGGCCCAGCCGCTCCGCGGTACGTGGGATCTTCCCGGCCCGGGGCACGAACCCGCGTCCCCCGCATCGGCAGGCGGACTCTCAACCGCTGCGCCACCAGGGAAGCCCCCTGTCGCCATCTTGATTTGACTCATGAGACTGATTTCGGACATCTGACCTCCAGGACTTAAGACAGTCAATCTGCGTTTTTTTCAAAGCCACCATGTCTGTGGTAATTTGTTATAGCATCAATAGGAAAACAATGCACCCGGTTTAAAGTGTAACAGAAACCTTCCTACTCAGGAGATCCTAATAGTTCTCAGAATTTTGAAGAGTTTCCATACCACAAAAGACCCCTCTCTACCAGTTGTGAATATTGCAAGGAGATAGGGAGGCAAGTCTGGCAATATCTCCCTCCAGACCCTGTGAGCAATTTGTAGTCACAGTGCTGTGTGATATATCTGGACAAGAGTTCACATTAAATAAAAAGGATTTTTATATCATATATTATATTTTTCTAGATATCCCCTCTTTATCTACATGGGCAATTGAGCACTTACTCCATCACATCAAGGATATAAACTGTTTGCTTTCATTTTCAAAGGACTCCCTGTACCCCACAAATTCCTAAATTAGATCCAATGCAGCCTCAGATCTTACAGAAGTCTTGATTAGCAAAGTAAAATAAAAATTAAAGTAAGTGAACATTGTTGGGAAGACAAAAAGAACCTCCCTTACTCGGCAGACCTGAGCATTTAAAATGGCAGTAATTGTGTCACCATCTTGCGTAGTTTCCGAGGATGTGTGCAGAAATTCATTCTACTACGACCAACTGGATTTCCCCCTTTCTTCAGACCAGAGATAAATATTTAGCTACAAACCTCAAGACAGAATAAAGCCAGACTTTTCGTTTATCTGACAAGAAAGCCTAGTATCAGATACTTAAATCGTTAAGGAGAAATGACAGCCTAATGCTGTTGTAGAACTAAAGATTAACTAGGAGTCAACAGGTTCTCTTAGAGTCTGTTTTCTACTCATATCGGTGGGAGAAAAATGTTAATTGACTCAGAATTGGATATCGTGGCACTGAGTCTGGATTCCTTGAAAAGGTCTGTTTTCTCTCAGGAAGACTTAGTCTGGCACAGGGAAAAAGAAAACCAGTTAAAAAAAAAACCATTCCTGGGTAGTAATTTTTCTCTGGAGACTTAAGAAAAAAAAAAAAAAAAAAAAAGAGCAGCATTTATGTTGAATAAAATGCTTTCTCTGCAACCTCATTTTGAATGTCAAGTAAAAATGCACAGAGCAGTCTCCCCTGGCAGCTGGGGTCCAACTTTAACTGCTTAAAAACAAAATTTTCAGAATATATTTCCTTTGTCAACTGAAAAATTGGGAAGGAGAAGTTTATATGCGTTCACGAGGAAACAAAGTAAGCAGTATAAAGAGTTCCTATTGCACATGCGGATCCTAACTTTGCTAAAATCTGACCAATGTGAGAAACATAATCAATGTTATTAATCAATGTGTAATTATATCAGTATTCCGTGTAAACCCATTATTCAATGTAAACTTGCCTATGGGGCTGCATTAGATGAAGGTCCAGTTATAGAAACGTGTGGCTGACAGGTTATAGTCACTGAACCGACTGCATCTGGCATCCACTCAGCCTTGGGACGCTCTCTGGCTTTCCCTGAGACTGGCCCCTGACTCATGGTCCTCTTCTCTATCCTACAACACTTTTTATCCTGGTGATTTTGTCAGGAACCTTGTTCCCTTCTCCAGCTTCACTTAGTCACCTACCTCTGTGGTCACAGCCTAGAGCCTGCCCTCAAGGAGCTCTGACCATGACCTTCCTTACCGCCTCCCTCCTACCATGCCAGGTCACTGACCCCATGGAGACTCTGAACCCTTGAGCCTTTTATTGTCTTCTTGTTGTCAGCACTTTTGTTTCTTAGCTCATCCAGATGGGACTGCAGTTACTCACCTGAAAATCAGGGCCTGATTAGATGACCTAGGTGCTGAAAAAACTACAGTGCCCTTGTCCTAGATGTAATTCAAAAAGTATAAAGAGGGACTTCCCTGGTGGCACAGTGGTTAAGAATCCTCCTGCCAATGCAGGGGACACAATGCAGGGGACACCAGGGGAGCCCTGGTCCGGGAAGATCCCACATGCCGCAGAGCAACTAAGCCCGTGTGCCACAACTACTGAGCCTGGGCTCTAGACCCCACGAGCTGCAACTACTGAGCCCACGTGCCACAACTACTGAAGCCCATGCGCCTAGAGCCCGTGCTCCACAACAAGAGAAGCTACCGCAGTGAGAAGCCCGCGCACAGCAATGAAGAGTAGCCCCCGCTCGCCTCAACTAGAGAAAGCCTGTGTGCAGCAATGAAAAACCAACACAGCCAAAAATAAATTAAAAAAAAAAAAGTATAAAGGAATCCAATTTCTGATGTGTTTCTCATGGTGACTAATTTTTTGTTGTTGTTTGTTTTGGAGAGGAGGTAGGGAGGAAGTGGGGGGAGAATAAAATATTCTTCAACTTTTTTTTTTTCATTTTTGTGTACCCCGGCGTAGCTGGTGCCTCAAGTATGGATTTAGTCTGTTCATTGGGTAATTGGACTCATTCCTTTACAAATACCCTCATCTCTACTTCACACTTGTTCCTCCAGTGCCCAGCCAGGCGAAATCCAACATTAGTTTACCTGGGCTCCAGTTTCAGTGTGCCTGAGCATCACAGAAATGCTTGTTCTTATTGCGTGATACAAATGAGGTGGGGTCACACCACACCTCAGCACCCACTGGCCATGCAGATCTCCCTGAGGTCTGCTGTGACTTGGACAGTCCACCCCCAAGCCCTCAACTACGGGGCCATTTCAGCCCTCACCATGGTGACACCTTGGCTTGCGGGCCAGCCCTCCCCTCATCTTCTCCATCTCCACCAAGGCCTGTAGGAAATTCTGGTACCATCCATGCCTCCTGAGGGTCATAGAGGCTTGTCAAAGATGAGGCTCACTCAGTCCTTCTTTCTGTCTAGATTTGTCCTAGTGAGGCTGCTACTCAGATACAGCTGCCCAGTGCTGGCAAAGGGCTTGGAAGAGGCTGCTTCCTCCCAGGTGTTCAGGAGGGAAACAGGTCATAACGGCTCCACCCCTCCCCGCCAGAACTATCCGGGCAATTTAGGAGCCATTCTCCTACCTGATGTTCCTCCTCTTGTCTCCTATTGCTCCTGCCAACCAAGTAGCCCAACTCTTTCCTTGAGGGAAAACTGCTCCTACAGCTTGGAGAATTCCTTCTCCTATGGACTCTGACAGAGCCAGGCTCCTGTTCTCGATATTTAAGAGGAATTTTTAGAAGACTGAAAGCCCTTTTCACTCTCAGGAACCTGGCTCTCAGCAATAAAAGCTTGAATTTACAAACTATTGTTTCTGTTATTTTTTTTTAAATGGCTGTTTTAAACATCACAACTGAGAAATTATTTTTTTTGTTACTGTTTTGAATTTTATCTCACTTTGAATTTTATCTCACTTTCCCCTGAAACAAGCTGAGTTAAAAGATGTTCAGCTATGGGCTTCCTTGGTGGTGCAGTGGTTGAGAATCTGCCTGCTAATGCAGGCGACACGGGTTCGATCCCTGATCTGGGAGGATCCCACATGCCGCAGAACAACTGGGTCTGTGAGCCACAACTACTGAGCCTGCGCGTCGGAAGCCTGTGCTCCACAACAAGAGAGGCCGTGACAGTGAGAGGTCCGCGCACCGCGATGAAGAGTGGCCCCCACTCACCGCAACTAGAGAAAGCCCTCGCACAGAAATGAAGACTCACACAGCCAAAAATAAAAATAAATAATAAATAAATAAATATTAAAAAAAAAAAAAGATGTTCAGCTATAAAAAGTCCGGGAAAAACAACAACAAAACACACACACGCACATACAAACACCCCCTGCCATGGGCTGTCAGGTTTTGTTTAGCCTGGACAGCATTTGAAGCGGCATGTAACTAGTTGCCAATATTTTCGACTGGATGACTTCATCTAAAAAGTTATATTTCTGCCTTCTCTTGGGGTCTCGGTGACACTGGGCTGTGACAGTCACCAGGACCCATTTTGGATAATCCTGACTGCCCCAGTTTGCGGAAGCCCCCTCTTGGCCCCGACCACACTCACGTTGTGGCCCAGCCCCTAAGAGCATTTGTAACCTCCATCCTCGATAATCGTTTTCATTTACCCTCAATGTCCTTCCTCATCATACCTCTTAAAACTTATTCCAGGGCTTCCCTGGTGGCGCAGTGGTTGAGAGTCTGCCTGCCAATGCAGGGGACGCGGGTTCGTGCCCCGGGCTGGGAAGATCCCATATGCCGCGGAGCGGCTGGGCCCGTGAGCCATGGCCGCTGAGCCTGCGCGTCCGGAGCCTGTGCTCCGCAACAGGAGAGGCCACAACAGCGAGAGGCCCGCGTACAGCAACAAAAACAAAAACAAAAAACAAACTTATTCCAGATCTTTGCATTTTCCTTAAACTCTCTCCCCAACATTTGTACCCCTGCACTCTCATCAGATAACCTATTTCATTGACAAAACTGAGACCAAAGTTACTGACTCTTCTATCTGCTGTCCAACCTACAAAGTTTTCTATAACTGTCCATATCTTGCTTCCACTCTCAGAGAATGGATAGTCCTCCTTTTAGACAAAGCAACCTCTTCAGTTATGTTATTTAAAAAACATAATGCTTTTTATAATTATAGAAATAATATACCCTCATAACCATTCAGCCAAAGTTAAAAATAAAAGTAGTCCCCTCCACAAACCCACAATGATACTACTCCTCAAAAGTAAATACTGTTAAACTTTTGGACGAAATCCTGGTTTGTGCACATGCACACACATGCACAGAGACATACACATCCTCATATATACCTAAACATATATGTATACACAAAATTTTATCGTATTTTTCCCAAACTATGATTGTATATTTTTGTGTAATTTGTGTTTTTCTACTTAACAGTGCTTGTGAATGCCTTTATGTGTCAGTACATGTAAATCTGCTTCTAATAGCTGTATAGTGTTCCACTGTTTGCGTATGCCATGCTTATTCAAACCCTTTCCAAAATTCCAAAAGTAGTGTATGCTTACTAAAAATAATCCAAACTATACAGAGTATAAAAAGTTAAAGATGCTTCCCTTCCCATATTCCCCAGTCCCATTCTCCAAGGGGTAACTATCATTAACAACTTGCTGGGAATCTTTATGAACTTTTAAAAAAGTCAGATTTACTGGAGTATAATTCACATACAGTAAAATTCAACTTTTGTAGCCTACAAATGTACAAATGCATATAGTTGTGGAACCATCACCATAGTTGAGATATGGAACATTTCCATCACCCCCAAAAAACTTCCCTCATGCCCCTTAATAATGACTTTCTTTCCAACGCCCAGCCCTCTCAACCACTGATCTGTTTTCTATTCCTATAATTTTGCTTTTGCTTTTTCCAGAGCAAATATATTTACATTTGTGTCATATAAACAGAATACACAATGTGCGACTTTTTGAGTGTGGCTTCTTTCATTTAGCATAATACATCTGAGATTCTTCCATGTTGATGTGTGTATTATCAAGTCCTTATTTTGTCTAGTACACAGAAATAGTTTTTGTTTCCAAAAATGGGATCATACTATACCTGGAATTAAGCTATTTTTTTTTTGCTTGTTTACTTAAATATTATAAACCTACTTCCATATAATTTACTACATCTAGATCTAATTCTTTCTTTTGAATAGCTGCCCAGTATTCCATTATACACGTGTTACAGAGTGTATTTAGCTGCTCTTCTTTTATTGGACATTCAGGTCATGTCCAAATTTTCACCATTCCAGGCAAGTAAAAATGTATGAACCAGTAAAACACATACTTGTTCATAATTTCTTGTGTATGTATAGAGTATTTCTATAAGGTAGATTCTTAGAAGTGGAATTGCTAAGTTAAAAGTCAGATACATTAAATATTTTGATAAATACTACCAAATTTCTCTATAAAACTTGTATATATTTAAATTCCATCAACCCTGTTTGAGAATGTCCTTTTCTCCATAAACTTACCAACAACAGATAACAATCTTTCTAATTTTTGTTGATCTTATAGATAAAATGATGGTATCTCATTGCATATCTCTCATCTCTAATGACATTGATTACAAAAAATATATATTTATTACCTATTTGATTTTTTTCTCTGAAATGCTAGTTTATAGCTTTTGACCATTTTCCTGTTAGGCTGTCATTTAAAAATGCATTTGAAAGAATTCTTTATATATTAGGTAGACTAGAAATGGTTTTTTTCAAGTATCTACTTGATTATGGGGTCTATAGAAACTGTATATTTTATTATCTATTCTGTAGTACCTTTCTTTATGATGTCTGTAAATCATATCATACACAGGGAAACCTTTCCACTCTAAGATTTTAAAGCTATTCTCAACTCCAGAGCTTAACTAATCCTTTGCTGATAGGCAAGTTAAGTTGCTTCCAGTTTTCCCTGTTATAAGCAATGTTGCCTTGAACACTCTTGTACATCTTCTGCCTTTGAAGAATCTTGTACACTTTTTCCACCTATGTGAGCATTTTCATAAGATTTTTTTGTAAGATAAATTCCTAGAAGCTGGATCAAAAGATAGGCCTATTTCAAATTTTGTTTATCTATGTTCTTGTAGTTCATATCCTTCAGCCTATTTTGGGACCTCATTCTATCAGGTATTCCCACTCTTGCACAAATATTTAGCCTCTCCCATCTTTGGGCTCTTTCTGTTCAGCCCACAAGCATACTCCAGACTCACATCTTTTTAGAAACAAAGCAGAATAAAACAAGATAACTTCCACTGAGTCTGCACTGCTTTCCAGCTTCTATCAGTTTTTCCTTCTCTCTCTTTTTTTTTTTTTAAACGTCTTTATTGGAATATAATTGCTTTCAATGGTGTGTTCGTTTCTGCTTTATAACAAAGTGAGTTAGCTATATGTATACATATATCCCCATATCCCTTCCCTCTTGCGTCTCCCTCTCATCCTCCCTATCCCACCCCTCTAGGTGGTCACAGAGCACCAAGCTGATCTCCCTGTGCTATGCAGCTCCTTCCCACCAGCTATCTATTTCACATTTAGTAGTGTATATATGTCAGTGCTACTCTCTCACTTCATCCCCACCTTTCCTTATTGCCCATGACTGCTCTCCACTGCCATCTGTTTTCTATCCCTGTACTCCACTGATGGAGAAGATACCCAGGGACCTCCAGACGGTTTATCCAGCTTCACCTGCAGCTCTTGACTACTCCCTCCTCCCTATTACTCTAGGGTCTCCATCTCCCTGACACTAGCTCTTTCCTGGTACTGCCCTTCTTGGTCAGACTTCCTTCTCCATCTCCTTTGGGTTCCTTCTTCCAACATTCATTCCTTTAACTTTGATGTTCCCAGCGCTCTCTTCTTGATCTAATGCTCTTCTCTCCATACACATCCAACCCACTGATTGTACATACTCTCATGAACTTAATGCCAACAGCACATACAGTAGGCTGAATAATGGCCCCCCAACATATCCAGGTTCTAACCTTTGGAACCTGTGAATGTTACCTTTTTTGGCAAAAGGGACTTTGCAAATGTGATTAAGTTAAGCGTCTTGTGATGCAAAATTATCTTGGATTATCTGTGTGGACCCAGTGTAATCACAAGTATCCTTATAAAAGGGAGGCAGGGCTTCCCTGGTGGCGCAGTGGTTGAGAGTCTGCCTGCCGATGCAGGGGACACGGGTTCGTGCCCCAGTCCGGGAAGATCCCACAGGCCGTGGAGTGGCTGGGCCTGTGAGCCATGGCCACTGAGCCTGCGCGTCCAGAGCCTGTGCTCCGCAGTGGGAGAGGCCACAACAGTGAGAGGTCCGCGTACCTCAAAGAAAAAAAAAAAAAAAAAAAAGGGAGGCAGAGGGAGACTTGACTATAGCAGAAGAAACCAATGTGATGCCACATACATTGAAGCAAGATGCTACACTGGTGGCTTTGAAAATGGAGGAGGGGTCACCAACCAAGAAATGTAGGTGGCCTCTAGAAGCAGGAAAAGGCAAGGAAAGGATTCTCTCCTAGAGCCGCCAGAAGGAACCAGCCCTGCTGACACCTTGACTTTAGCCCAGCCAGACTGATTTTAGACCTCTGGCCGCTAAAACTGTAAGAGAAAAAAGTTGTATGGTTTTAAGCCATTAGCTGTGTGGTAAGTTGTTACAGCAGTCTCGGGACCCTAATACAATGCCCAGATCTATAGCTCTAACATCAGAACTCTCCTCTGATCATCAGTCATAGTCATCTGCCTGCTACCTTCAGTTCAACGTGACCCAAAAAGAACTCATCACCATCTCCCTCCTCCTTCTGTGTTTCCCTGTTTCTTTAACGGAACCACCATTCCCTGAGTCATGCAACTCAGAACCCATGGGTCTTGCTGGCCTCCTCCCACCCACAACCAATAACCATCCAACCCTACAGAGTTTGTTGTCCAAACCTTTTTCAAATATGCTTCCTCCTCTCCATCCTTATTTCTCTCTGCCTATGGATTGATCCCCTCCTCCAAACCATCCTCCACATCAAAGTCAAGAGGAAGATGAGCCTTCTAAAAGGCAAACATGCCAAAGCTCCTTCCTTTAACAACCATCCAGAGTCAAGTCCCAGCTCCTTGGCAGACCATACAAGAGCCTCCCCTTTCCAGCCACATCTTCTGCTATTCCCTGCCTTGAATTCTAGTGGCACTGAGTTGTTTGCCATTTCCCTGCCTATACTAGGTACTCTCATGTCTTCATGGACACAGACCCAGACCCAGGAGCTTGGTTTTCCTGTGAAGGATACCTGTTAGGTAATTATAATAGCTGTGGCCTGAGGGTCAGGCTTCTAATTAAACATGCATCTAGGGGTTGACTCTAATCCTTTCCAGAGACCTTAGAGGAAGGTGTTATCTTTGCACTCTCCCTCTGTCATCTTTCAAAGCACCAGTGTTCCTTCCCTAAAGGGGAGATTTGCACGCATCTGGCACCCTGGTTTTTATGTCTGTTGCCCCAGGTTTTGTGGCAACTGCCCAGGGAATGCCCCTTGATTGCCTGGCTCTGGTGGCCAGAGGGGCTTGCGTTCCTGGGTCCTGCAGGAATTGGAGTGATGATTCTTGGCAGGCTGCCACCCGCAAGATACTGTACAGACAGCAGATTGGGGCACTCCCCATGATCCTTCTATGAAGGAGGCCTCTTTGCCTGTGCTGGAGCTCTGGCCTGAGGGGCAGGCTTTGTGTTGGGCATACATCTAATAGCCTACAGAGCTGCTCTCAAGGAATGTAGGCTGTAGATGTGATCTTGGCCTTACTCCAGCTTGCTGGTATCTCCCAGAGAAGAACTTATATACTTGTCTGGAGCCCCTATATTCGTGACTGCTGCCCAGAGGATACCTCCAGATTGCCTGGCTGTGGTGGCCAGCAGGGCTTATGCTTGTGGTCCTACAGGATTGCATATTTTTGTATACTTTTAAAAGCTGCTCGCTGAAAGTCTGGCTTTCAATCAGCCTGAATCTAGGTGCTGAGAGCCTCCCCTTTTGAACACTGAAGTCTTGGCACATCCTCAATTACTGGGAGCTACTGAAAATATAACAGGCTGCTTAAATAATTACCAAAGTCTGAGAGACAACTATGAGCTAGGGGAGGGGTGAATGACAAGATTCATCTCCTACAGGAGGCCACTCCTTCAAGACTGGAAGAGGTGTTTTTTTAATCTACTGCATAGAAACCAAAACAGAGAGTCAAGCAAAATGAAGAAACAGAAGAATATTTCCCAAAGAAAAGAACAAGATAAAACCTCTGAAAAAGGAGAGAGAAGATGGCAGAAGAGTAAGACGCGGAGATCACCTTCCTCCCCACAGATACACCAGAAATACATCTACACGTGGAACAACTCCTGCAGAAAACCTACTGAACGCTGGCAGAGGACCTCAGACCTCCCAAAAGGCAAGAAACTCCACACTTACCTGGGTAGGGCAAACGGAAAAAGAAAAAACAGAGTCAGAAGGATAGGGACGGGACCGGCACCAGTGGGAGGGAGCTGTGAAGCAGGAAAGGTTTCCACACACTAGGAAGCCCCTTCGCGGGCGGAGACTATGGGTGGCTGATCGGCGCCCCGGAGGATAGCACAGCAACAGGGGCGAGGAGGGCAAAGCGGAGAGATTCCCGCACGGAGGATCGGCGCCGACCGGCACTCACCAGCCCGAGAGGCTTGTCTGCTCCCCCGCCGGGGCGGACGGGGCTGGGAGCTGAGGTTTGGGCTTCGGTCGGAGCGCAGGGAGAGGACTGGGGTTGGCGGCCTGAACACAGCCTACAGGGGGCTAGTGCACCACGGCTAGCCGGCAGGGAGTCCGGGGAAAAGTCTGGACCTGCCGAGGAGGCAAGAGACTTTTTCTTCCCTCTTTGTTTCCTGGTGCGAGAGGACGGGGGATTCAGAGCGCTGCTTAAAGGAGCTCCAGAGACGGGCGCGAGCCGCGCGGCTACCAGCACGGAGCCCAGAGACGGGCCTGAGACACTAGGGCTGCTGCTGCCGCCACCAAGAAGCCTGTGAGTGAGCACAGGTCACTCTCCACACCTCCCCTCCCGGAGCCTGTGCAGCCCGCCAACGCCAGGGTCCTGTGATCCAGGGACAACTTCCCCGGAAGAACGCACATTATGCCTCAGGCTGGTGTAGGGTCCCGCCGGCCTCTGCCGCCGCAGGTTCGCCCCGCATTCCGTGTCCCTCCCTCCCCCCGGCCTGAGTGAGCCAGAACCCCCGAGTCAGCGGCTCCTTTAACCCAGTCCTGTCTGAGCGAAGAACAGACGCCGGGCCAAATCCAAAGCTGAGCCCCGGGAGCTGTGCGAACAAAGAAGAGAAAGGGAAATCTCTCCCAGCAGCCTCAGGAGCAGCCGATTAAATGCCCACAATCAACTTGATGCACCCTGTATCTGTGGAATACATGAATAGACAACGAATCATCCCAAATTGAGGAGGTGGACTTTGAGAGAAAGATTCTTTCCCCCCCTTTTCCTCTTTTTATGAGTGTGTATGTGTATTCTTCTGTGTGAGATTTTGTCTGTATAACTTTGCTTGCACCATTTGTCCTAGGGTTCTATCTGGCTGGGTTTTTTTGTTGTTGTTTTGTTTTTTAACTTAACAAAATTTTTTTTCTATCTTAATAATTTTTTATTTTAATAACATTTTATTTTATCTAACATTATTCTATTTTATCCCTCCTTCCTCCCTCCCTCGCCCCCTCCCTCTCTCTCTCTCTCTCTTCTACTTTTTATCCCTTTTATTCTGAGCAGTGGGGATGAAAGGCTCTTGGTGCTGCAGCCAGGAGTCAGTGCTGTGCCTCTGAGGTGGGAGAGCCAACTTCAGGACACCGGTCTACAAGAGACCTCCCAACCCCACATAATATCAAACGGCGAAAATTGCCCAGAGATCTCCATCTCAACACCAGCACCCAGCTTCACTCAAAGACCAGCAAGCTATAGTGCTGGGCACCCTATGCCAAACAACTAGCAAGACAGGAACACAACCCCACCCATTAGCAGAGAGGCCGCCTAAAATCATAATAAGTCCACAGACACCCCAAAACACACTACCTGACATGGACCTGCCCACCAGAAAGACAAGATCCAGCCTCATCCATCAGATCACAGGCACTAGTCCCCTCCACCAGGAAGCCTACACAACCCACTGAACCAACTTTAGCCACTGGGGACAGACACCAAAAACAACGGGAACTACGAACCTGCAGCCGGCAAAAAGGAGACCCCAAA